>VZTA01012981.1:179642-251643 GCA_013398855.1 Mohoua ochrocephala
AAAAAAGGAGAAAGAAAAGCACAAAAAGCTGTCGAAAATTTGGAAATAAAGTCTAATCTTTAAAGAAAGAATAGTCAATACTCTGTTCTAAAAGCCCATGTTCAATTGACTCGATACTATGTGTTACAAGAGCTTGCTTTCAAATAGATAAACAGGAAAAATTTAGTTCTCCAAAAAATGAAAGCACGATGAAGTCCACTAGATGTGAATAAACCAAAGATTGCAACAGAAAGCTGTGGTAAGTGATGCATAAAACATATAGCTCTATCGAATGATTAGGAGCCCTGTTCATCAGAAAGTGTCTGTAGCTGGGAAGCCTGAGAAAGCTTTTGATCCTACTGCCTCTCCCCTGCTTTGGTCAGCCCACCACACAAAGCCATACATCTCAGAAAGATGCTTTTGTGGCCACCAACTACAAAAACACTAGTGATGGAAAAAACCTGCTCCTCTATTTCTGCCTTCTGTCTCATTTCTCTAGGTTGCATTTACTTTACCATTCTCATTTTATTCTTGTTCGATAAAACTGTCAATGCCAATTATTTGAGCTTCACATTAAACTCATGATCCTAGTGGTATAATCCCCTAAACATAGAATTCTTTTCCTCATTAGTGGGAGGGAGAAAGGGGATAAAAGCCCACATATACAGCATTTGAAACACATCAATCAATTAATTGCATGATTTTAGTTTACAGCTATCTTACATTGATAAACAGGTACCATTTCAGGAAAAAAAAAAAGAGCCGAGCTGCGTTTTTAAAAATGAATTAGCGAAGGGAAGAGAGGAGAAATCTTTCATTCATAGCCAGTTGTTTTCTAAAATTAAAATCTCAATATGATGGCTGTTTTAGCATAATCTTAAAAATCTACGCATTTGCCTCTTTCCTAAAAATACTCGGAAGAGAGAAATATCTCTAGACAGCTGACCTCATACACCATTCTGAAAAGAAAATCAGGCCTTTTACTCCGCTGACTTTGAAAATTTTAAAAACGCAGGACATGATGCAAACAATAAAACATCTCATGGCTGGGAAAGATCTAAATCTACCCCAGCTATAGTCGTGATCTCCTTCCACACCACGAATAATTTTGTCAGAATGAAAATAATTGTGTCCAAACCCAGAGATGTAGGCTGATCCCTTGGAAGGCTCACTGAACAATCACAAATGCCATCATCATCCAAGATTACAACATCAGCTCTGCTTGACTGAAATTCTGTTCTCTGAAGGCAGCCAAAACCAAGGTCTATTGCCTCAATAAAGTCCAAAATGAACTCTATCTTCAAAATCAGTGTCTGGATTTCTGTATCAAGGGAGACTGTATCTGCAGGGAGCCAGGAGCACTGTACATTCAACGTAAGATAAAACCAGGATTTTTTTTTTTTTTGTGATGGAATTATGGTATAGCTCTATAAAAGTGATATCCTTTGCCTGGAATTCTAGTGCAGATGGATCAGAAGAAAATGCACTTTGTACCTAGACCCACGGCAAAGCAGAGAGGAGCTGATCTTCCAGAAAGACATCATCTGAAACACTGGGTACAAGTTGCATTAACACCCATACCATATGAATTTTACAGCATCAGATATCCATGTTATTAAAGTGTGATGTGTGCAGAATGTCACTAAGGTACCAGTGATCATGAACCTTTCAGAACACACACACACAACTGATATCTCATAATAGAGATATGATGATTGTATAAATAACCTCAGTGGAGCATGATGAGAATTAAAGGATCTCATGGGCAGGGGCAGCTTGTCAGCAGACTGCCGAAGGACAAAAGGAGAATATACTCTTGGTGCACAACAGTTCTGATCTCAGGAGGCAAAATCAGCAGTATTTCGCTAGCAGCCCTGTCAGGCTCACATGGAAATAACCTTTTAAGTATCTGAGGTGTCCCTCTCAAGACAGGACGTAATCAGTATTTGCATGTGCATCCAGAAGCAGAGTCCCAAAGGAATTCAGGGCATATAGAAATGGAAGCTATGCAGAAGTGAGCTCACCACCTGGGAAGAAATCTCGACTATGAGTCCATCATCTTCTGCTCTCACTCAGAGCAGTGCAAAAGAAATCCCTCATGGGGTGCTTGGAAGTGGAGTCATGGTTAAGTATACTCTGGAAGTGAATTTGTCATTGCTTTATTTATACCCTTTTGCTCTCAGTCTTGCACTTGGGTGTCCGCCCTTAGGTCTCGCTTAACATAATTTTGCAGTGTCTCACCACCCAGCCAGCCTGGTGCAGTGGAGAGACAAGATGAAACAGAGTGAAACCAGTAGATTATCAGTAGAAAACAAAGAAGGGTGCACAGGGTGTCTTGAGACATGAATGTCTCTTCCAGCAGGGTCATAGAAGACCAGAGCTGGCAAATATTTCCTTCCTATTTTCAAAGGGTCATTGGCTCGGGATGACTTTACTAGCAGGGAAAGGATTATCCCTAACAGGCATGAACTAATTCTTCTCCTGCATATGCTGGCAAAGCAACACTCCACAGTTCTGGGTGAGCCCTGGGCTTTCAAACAGCCTCTGACTCTGTGTTTGGTTATTTACAGGGAAGGTAGCAGGTCATTTTTCACTGGCATGGGGAGTGTGCCATTTTATCAAAGCTGCCCTTGGGAAGTTTGCTTGTGCCAATTTGCAAAAAAGTGACTGAGTGTACCAGCGGGTGTAAGAGGAGTTGCTAGTTGTCTGGTACAAAGAAGAAATTACTGTATTTCTTGTATAAAGTCTAAATAACATTTACACGCTACTAATCTCAGAGCTAAAAATAATTTAAAATCACCCACCATTTTCTTTTTTAAAAACTCAAAGAAGCAGCTTTTTTTTTGGAGTGGCTTCCTAATAGTACATTGAAAACTGGAAGCCAGTATCCAGTCTTCACTGGGGATTAATATAAAAACCAATCAAGCTCCTTGACAGTAATGACAACTGAAATAACGGGAGCCACTGTCCAACTAAAAAGCTGAAGTAAGCCTCCAGCCACAGTGCTCAAAGGGTTTTCACAAAGAAAATGTGTGTATACAAACATCAGAGCTTGCTTACTCCTGGAATAAGTTGCATCTGGGAAAAACAACCAACCAACCAAGCAATGAGAAAAATGCCAGAAGTAGGAAGAGCAAGGAAGCCTGTGAACTGGCTAGAATGCCATCCTAGACTGAGCCTGAGCAAAACTCACAGAAGGTTCCTCCTCTCTTCTAGAGCAGTAGTTTACCAAAGAGGAAGCAGCTGTAAGGAGCATGAAATAAGGAGTGAGAAATCTGATCCTCATAATACAATCCCTGACCTAATACAGAGGACAAAAAGGGAGTTTATAATATGTGATATGTTCACTGTGACACTTATGAACAATTGTAAAAAGTAATTAATTAACTAAATAAGAAGCTATCTTCATTTGTGAAACCAGAGAAGCAGTTACATTCAAAAATTCCGCTGCTATGAAAAACACTGGCTGCAACAGGAGGGAATAGTACAAACCTAGAATGGACCAAGAGAACAGTTCAGAAATCTAAAGGAGTGGTTCACTTCTATCTCTTAAGGTGTGAGGTTTGCCAATTTGAAGGAACAAAGCTCCAGGGCACAAAAATCAGACAGTTGTGGAAGAGACTTGGGAAGTTCCACTTAGAATTTCTGACTTTGGCTACTGAGTTGGTAATGTCTGGAAATTCCATTGGTAGAAGGTATGGAAATCACCAAAATCTCCCAAACACAAGGAAGTTTGAAAGCCAAAACTGAACCTTTGTGATTCAAATCTCAAAAGCAGACAGTGATGGCAGACCATCCATCCATCCATCCATCCATTCTTAATGAAAACTGTTTTTAATATTAAAGTGTTGAATTCACAAAGAATTTAGGGTAGAAAAAGAAGAAACCGAGATAGCCAGAAGTGGAGAATAAAACTCTGATAAGGTCATCTACATTTTGGAATGAGTAGCATGCTACATACTCCATTGAGACCAAGGACTCTCCCTGAATTTCTAAATATAAGTAATGCCATGATTATTCCTCATTTAAAATATTCCTCACTATAAACATTTTGCATGCCTTTTATTCTAGAGCCAGCACAAGACTTTTCAACAGCTCAGACAAAACTGACAGTCAATCCTTCTAAAATAACAGATGGGGCAAGGCCACCCCTGCCTGCCACAGAAAAGTGGGGAATTGCAATGGAGAGATCTAGAGAATCCATGCTGTTAATCTGACTGCCTCTGGGGACTGATAGCAGTCAGCTATCACAGCTGCTGGCACTGGGCATTCTACCAATAGTTTCCACTCCTACTTTAGGGGCAGCAGCACTTTCAGACAACCTGTTTTTCCCTGTCCTAATACGGACAAAATTAAGGTAGACAGATGTTAAGGGATGTGTGCTTTGTCTTTCCAGGAGCCTGCCACCTTAGGCAATTTCTGCTTTTCCTGTGCTCACAGCCAGTCCAGTTTTCTGCTGAAAGCTGAAGACTCAATTTAGCTTGGCTTCTTCTGCATTCTCAGAAGATTCAGCAAAAGTTATGTTCACCGGTGTTATAATGCTTCTGAGAGTCAGGGGCCTTGACCCTATGAAATTCCCCTTGTGTAAGTCTTAATTCCGTCTCCAGAGTCATCAGGATAAAATCATATTCAAAAAAGCAAATAGTTTATCTCTAATGATCAAGAATATTTTTAACATGCTGTCCGTATTGTGCTCTTCAAGTTTCTTATGAAAGTGAAATTGCAGTGAAATTCTTGATGTAAAAGGCTACTGTGAGATATTTCAATATGCTGGTGCAACATAAGAGTTATCAGTGTGTCAGGGTAGAGCATGACTAGTTTGATCAGGAAACTACTGAAGAGCTATGGAGTAAATTATAGATGTAAAATCAGAAAATGCTTTGAAATGTATATTGGCAGTTGTTCCTTTTACAGGACCATCAGAACATGTGTTGCATCAGTATTGGCAGAAAACATCAAATTTCAGTAAATATTAGTGTTTCAAGCTGAAGTTATTAAAGCCTTCTGGAAGCATATTTGCTGCAGCTTTTTCTGACAGATTATACTGTTGTTGCCCAGTAGAGTAGCAACAACAGGAAAAAAAGGTAGAACAATAATTTTGTTCAACATAAAATCATACCTTGCTGTACTGTAATGACTTTTTATATAAAACCCCATCTTCTACTTCCATTATATTTTTTTTAATATATGAAACTTTACTAAGGGAGAAATAATTCAGTGATGCTCAGCAAATTCAGACCCCTTCTCCACCTGCAGATTTCCACTGTGCCCTCTTGAGATTCACTTTATCTTTTAGCACCTTAGCTCCCAGAACATAAAATAATAACCTTGTCCTACCTCACAGAGCTACTGTTAGCACAGCCCATTTATATTCTGCAGCATTATAGCGTTATGGAAGAAAAATGGTTTACATATGCACCGTTTTATGTGTATGTTTTCCACTGAAATTTTTTTAAAAAACCCACAAAACCTAAATTTGTCTCTTGAACATTAGGCTTTTCATTTTCTTTTCTAAATTCCGTCACCTTGTTTTGCTGTGTACTGTGTTGTGTCTCCTGGTGTAGTCTTCTTCTTGCTTCAGTCACTTTTCTGTGTCATCTACCTGTGATGAGGTTTCTTTCGGTATTGGTTTTCTCCACTGTTGCAGTCTTCTTATTTCTCTTATATTGCCAGTCTCTCCAGATTGAGAATAGGTAACTATTCTCAAACTTACTCAGGTCTTTGTATCTCTCTTCTTATTTCTCTGAGCCTTTCCTTTCCTGTCTGTGAACCACATTGCTTTGCCTCCTGAAGGAATTTCCTCCCTTTACAGAGGTAAAGGAGAGCACTACACCCGCAAGCATTCATTGATGAGGAGACGGGGAAATCACAAGAGTGAATGATCAGAGAGCTTTTATTCAGGATACATGAAGGCCTTTAGTGATGTGTAAAACGCCTCACAGATAATGAGTGCTTCAGGGTGGGGATGGTGTCTGCCTCAAATAAGGGTTTCTTCACTGCTCAGTGCAAAAAAGTTGCTAACCTTGCAGAGGCCTTCAAGTTGCTACAGCTCAAACCCCAGGAGGCTTTACAGGTTAAATTTTACATCTTGGACTCAATTGGGAAACAAACTCAAAGCTGTTGCGTGCTATAAAGCACGTGGTGTATGGGGTGATCGCAGCCCAGGTGCTGATGGCTCCCAGCTGTGCAGCGAATTCTCAAGAAGTGCAAAGCAGAACCAACCAATGCTGTCATTTACCTTGATTTCAATAATTTGGAGGACCTAGATCTGTCCTTAGAAATATAAAGTCTCATTGTTAAGCCTAGTTAAAAAAAAAAAAAAGATGCTTACCACTGCAGCTGCAACTTGGCCTTTCGAATTAGAACTCAGAATCCAACAGAACTCCTACAGTAAGAATGGATATGTTATTTGTACGTAGAATGATATTAGTTTTTGTATTACTTCCCTTTAAGGGGTGGTAGGTGCATTTCTAAAGCTTGATAATTGCTCAGTTCCAAAAGGTGAGATATCTTCTCCCTGTAAATCTGGAGAAATGTTGAAGTTGTCAATACATTGCTGGAAGGCCTTACCTTGTTACGCCTCTAAACAGACCCCACCATTTTTGTGCAGAGCAGCTGGCTCAGGGAGAAATCAGCAACTCTCCTGGAGTGGCTCATGAGCAAAAGCTCACAGGACTCGGTCCTGCAAAGGCACTGACGTAAACTGGTACCATCCTGGGCTTCTTCTGCAAGCCTGCAGTGCCTGGCCACTGCCAGAATATACCCAGGAATCACATTTGTACACACCTGTTTGCAGGAGACGGAGCCTGCTATTCGGAATCTGCTGATGAAATCTGGCAGGTGCCCAAGGATGAAGTTTGCCACTAGTTTGGGTGTTCTGCTCACTATTCAAATCCCATCAAAGCATGTGGAAACCTTGCTGTCTCAGTCTCCCTCATTTTTGAGGCAGAACATGCCTCAAAATATACACACATGCATCTATCCATATCTATACTTCTGTCTATATGTGGGTATAATTTTCAGAAAACACACTATTTCATAGTTTCAGAATATTTCTAGGACTCACTGAACTGTAAAGCAAGCGGCACTGAAATTGTTAGTGTTTCAGAAGTGATTATTTTGGTATGATCAGTTTTTTAATTATCTATGTACGTTTTCCCAACTTGTTCTTTCATAATTCTGCCCCTTTTTCTATTCATTTTTGCAAATGTTTTCTCTCTTTTTTTTTTCCCCCTCATGGTTTGAATTTTATGAGCATTCCCTTCATGTTTTAGGGCGTTTTCTGAGGAGGCACTAAAGTGAGAGAAAGCAATTCAGAAAAAGAACAATAATTATTTTATAACTTTTAACTACATGAAATCATAGAATCATAGAATGGGTTGTAAGGGCCTTAAAGATCATCTAGTTCCAACCCTCCTGCTGTGGACAGGGCCACCTTTCACTAAACCGGGTTGCTCAGAGCTTGATCCATCCTTTCCTTACACACTTCCATGGATGGAGCATCCACAACTTCTCTGGGCAACCTGTTTCAGTGCCTCACCACTCTGAGAACAGAGAATTTTTCCTAATATCTAATCCAAATCTACCCTTTTTCAGTTAATGTCAGGTCATTTTGGGGGGAAAGGCAGGGAAAAGGGAAAGAGAAACTCTCCAGAGTTCTTATTTTTGCTATGCCATTTCAATACACAGCACAGTAATGGTGATAATTAGAAGTTCTTCTGAAAGTGGATCCAAAACAGGAAGTCTGCCAGAATGTCTGTAGGGCTGATAAGTAACTTGGATATGAAAGGAGAACCCAAATAAGATCAGACTGTACCTCAGCAAAGTGAAAAGAATTCTTTACACAGGTGTTCACAATGGAATAGACTTTGGAGGTTCCCAGGTTGAAACTTTCTTTACAGGGCACAACCTCCTTACTGGGTAGACAGTAGGAGACACAGAGCAGAAAATTCGCTCTTCACAATTCAGAGATTTCTAGTAGATCAGTGTAGGGAAATGCACTGTTCAACATAGTCCTTGGTAATGTGGTTAAGGCTGAATAGTGAGGTGAGAGTAAATCATAATAGATTATTTAATGTAGTAAAAGCCAAAGATGTCTGAAAAATTGCAGAATAATCTCGGTTCTTTGTGGTTGGTGATAAAAGTGTGGACCAAGAGTAATGCTGATAAATGTTCAATCTGGAACAAAAAAACCAGAGAGTCCTAACTGTACATACCCAGTGATGAGCTTTACGTGAGCTCCTACAAAATCTGAAATATGGCTACTGCAGCTGGTGAAACCAGGTACCATTTTATAAAAACATTGGCCTAAAGCAAAAAAAGAATATTATGAATTATTAGGAAAATGATATAGAAGAGAGATTATACAGTCACAAAGAAAATATGCCTTATCTTCTAAGCCCCGAGGGACTCACTTGAAGTAGAAAACATATAAACAAGGATGTACAAATAAGTAAGATAACTAATGGTAAGGGATGGTATCTGTATGAGGAACAATAAGCAGGTTGGGATAACTGACATTTCTTTGTTCTGTTCAATAAAAACCTACAATCTATTCTGGCATCCTGGTGTACATGATCACTCCTACAATATTTCCTAGCAGCAATGATATACATTTTGGTAATAATAATGATCTGCATTTTCACTGTTTTTTTCCTTCAAAATACAAAGTGTCCCAAGAATATTGTTTAAATCATTAAAGCAGCCATTTAAGTAAGCAAAGACAAATTCTCTTGGAATTAGCAGGTTGGAAGATGTCTTTGGGGCTCATCTGGGCCTACCCAAACAAGATAAGCTTTGGAGTTGCATTCGAGTTCAAAGGTTGCTCAGGGGCTTGCAAAAACAGCTTTGTCCTATTGCCAAGAACGGAGATACCACAGACTCTCTAGATAGCTGTGCCAGTATTTCACACACATACCCACTCAAGAAAGGAATGATTTTGCTGTTACTTAGACAAAATGCCTGCTGCCTCTAGTCCTATTTTGGTGCACTACCTAGAAGTGTCTGACTTAATCTTATCTGTACATTGCCAGTAGGTAGGTGAAAACTACCTTAGTTTATTGGAAATTAGATTCCCCCCTTATTCTCACCTTCATCCAGAAGAACCCCTTTTCTGTCAGCTTCTCCATGTATATCATGTGCTCCAGCCACCTGGTGTTCCAAGGGACTCATTCCAGTATGTCGGTGTCCATCTTGTACAGTGGAATCCAGAACAGGACACAGTCCTCCAGGTAGGGTCTTACTAGTGCCAAGTAGTGGCAAGTAGAGGGCAAAGAATCCCTTTTCTCAGCTTGCTGGCTGCACTCTTGCTAGTACAGCCCAGGATGGTGGTGACCTTCAGGATGCACTGCTGACTCACATTGGAGTTTTTGTGTCTGCTGGGACACCCAGGACTTTTTATGCAGTGCTGCTCTGGAGCCGCTTGGTGCCCAGCCTGTCCTGCTGCATGATCCAATGCAGGAATTTGCATTGGCCTGTGCTGAACTTAAAAAAGTTTCTGCCAGATTTATTCTCCAGCTTGTTGAGAATGCTCTGAATGGCAGCCCTGCACTCTGGGCACTATAATTGCTCCCCTAATCAGGTGTCATCCGTGAACTTGCTGAGGGCTTTATTTCATCCCACTGGCTACATTTGCAGTGAAGGCATGAATGAGTGTCAGCACTGGTGTTGATTCCTGATAGGTCTTACTAGAAATCACTAATCAATGGGACTTCTTACAGCTGATCACAACTCTTGGAGCCTCATGATCTGGCCAATGGTGCATTCACCTTGTAGTCCACTGCTCAAGTCCATGTCTCATCTATTTGGCTGTAGGAGTACCACGTAACAGGCCTTGCAGAAGCCAGGGTAAATAACCTCTTCTTTCATCCCTCGTGCCAGCCATCTCCTCGGAGCAAGCACTCAGACTGTTCAGCCACAATTTGCTGTTTGTGAACCCATGCTGTTCCCAATTGCCTTCTTGTTGTCTATGTGACTGGACGTGGTTTTCACAAGGGTTTTCTCCAAAATCCTTGTGGAAACTGAAGGGAGCTCTAAGAGCAAATAGTTCCCCAGATCTGCCTTCATGCTCATGTGCCTGTAACACTTGCCTGTTCCCAGCCTTCAGGAGCCTCTCCTGATTCCTGGGGACCTTTTGAAGAAGATACAAAGCAGTCTTTGTAGTGACCTTAGCTGCTACTCTCCACATCATTGGATACATTCTCTCTTGTCCCATGGACTTGTGTATGTCCACTTTGCTTACGTAGTCACTAACACGATATTCCCAGATTCTGCTTGGGAGATGCGAGGACTGAAGTGGCCACGGAAGACCGAAGAGAAGAAGATGCTGAGTTGCTCAGCCTTTTCTGTGTGCTTCAAGTCTGCTGCCTTGCTTCATAGCCCCACAACTTCCTTAGACCTCCTTTTGATTCCACTTCTAGAAGTTTTTCTTGTTGCCATTTCCACTCCTCACCAATTTCAAATCCAGCTGAGCTTCGACTTTCCTAATTCCCTGCCTACATGACTGACAATGCTCTGCTCCTGAGTAGCCCTCTTTGGCTTCCTCTGCGTTGTTGCACTGGAGACCAGGCTGGAGCTCCTTGCTTATTTGTTGTGCCTATGTGACTGTGTGGGCTGTGGGCTGAGCTGAGCCCAGGTCTGGGGAGGGCAGAGAGCAGCATCCTCTCTGGGTTTCCTTTCCCTTCCCCTTCCCCTTCCCCATCCCCTTCTCCTTCCGGACAGTCTCCCATGGGAACCTGCCAAACAGTTCCCAGAATGAGCTGTTGAACCCTCTATTTTCATTTGCTGTTATCATTCTGAAAACTTTCAGTTTTTGCTCAAAGAACTTGTTCATTTCAGACAAAAGATCCTCAAAAAAAAAAGTATTAAAAAAGAATTTAAATGAGACTTTTTTCTCTGTCAGAGTCAATTTAGATGCATCTGAACTTTTACAAGGAGCCATAGTCACTAAATTGTGTTCATTCACTAAGGTGAAATGAAAAGTAATGGAGTAGAGATGCTTAATGCTTATTGACTATGAACAATTTAGATTATTTATAATTTTAAATACTAATTTGTAAATAATGATCCATGACTAAGTCTGACAATATGGGTGGAAAATAAAATCAAGAGAGATTACAAAGAACCCCTCCCAACTCAGCATCCCATGAATTTTGCTTGCTGCATGTCAACATCTGTTCCACTTTTCAGCAACCTTGTCTTGCCTGCTTTGCAACTCACAGCAGTGCCTAATTTAAACATTCTGTAATCGTGGTTTTTAGTCCTAAATTATGAGATGTGAGATGCGCAATTACTGCTTCTTTCATTTTATTTACAAAAGACAAGCGAGAGGGAGAATACTGGTTTTTTGCTCCCACCTGTTACGCCAAGAGAAGCTGAATGAGCATTTGACAGGTTAAAATATAAACGACGAACCCTCAGATTAAAATACTATTGGAATTAAATTCATATATGCTTGTGAGAGTCCGGGCAAGTTCCAGAAGCTGACAGCATTTTACTTTTCCTTCAACATGTATAGTATGCTCAAAAAGCTGCTCTTAAAATGGCTTGTAATTAACCTAGGATACAAGAGAGAAAACGGTGAAGAGAACCACAAAGACAATTTGTCATCGGGATTTTCATTAAACCTCTCAGTATTATAGGAATTAATTTCAGTAGTGCTTTGCCCTGATTACTGCCTGTCGGATAGTATACAGGCATCCAACAGGATATTTGAATGGGGAGCATTTGCTCCCATCCTACATCAGCCTTATGAAGGTAAGTGGTTTATCTACATTGACTGTGACTCATCATCTATATTTTAATATTGCAAAAACTGAAGACTGCTCTAATTTTAACTTCCCCTGTAATTGCTTTTTTCCAGTAAATTTTACATTGATAATAGCTCACATTGCCATCAACGTCTTGGACAGGGAGAAAGATCAATGGAATTCAAAGTCACAGTAGTCATTAATTTGTTACTTTAGTTTCCCAGACCCTTATAGTTCCCTACATATTGTTATATCACGCAGGCACGCAAACCTTATTGGTCGCAGAAGGGAGGGAACCAGCTCTCATTTCAGATTGTCCTACAACCTGTGCAACATCTAGGCAGCATTCTCATCTAGCCTTCGCATTTTCAGTTTTTCTAAAGGCTCCCCTTGTAAAGCAGACCACTTTGGAGTCTGCAGCACATTTTAAAGTGATGATTAAACACTAATCCACTAACATACTGAAGTGGCACTTGAGAATTTGGCAGTATCACTTTAAATAATCTCTTAGCCTACTGATGGCTCTCTCAGTATCCTGTGTTTCCACACATAGCTGATGAATAAAATTATTTGAACTAATCTGTGCCTATACTTCTCACAGTATTTCTTGCATGAAAAGCAAACAGCGCAACATGAATGCATTAGAGTAAGGAAACATGTAGGAAACATAGTCAAAATTTCAGTTTCTGTAACATTTTCTTCTTCAGGTTATATAAAAGTGTTTTTAGAAACAATCTCACCTTAAATCTGAGAGTGCCATTTAGGACTGTATTACAGAAATTACTGTGGCAATTTTGGCCAAAGCAGTGCAGTTCAATGTCACACGTGGCTGCAGGGAGAGGGTAGCAGATAGAGAAATCAAATTCATCCCTACAACATAAACGAGATATGAAACGTTTCTGAGGAACAACAGTATGTTGCCATATTAAATGAACACAAGTAGATGGATGTTGCCTTAAGTTCTTTTTGCTCATTGGCAGGAATTTATGGTTTTTTCCCTGCAGAAAAATTGACTGAATAATGTCTGTGCTGCACCTAGCTGCTTATAAGGTGGGTAGGCAAAGTATCTTTTAGGGCTAAAAAAATTATTACAGGATCAAGATCTGCAAAGCTCTAAGCTATCAATTCTCCCTCTTGGACTGGGAAAGTGAAGAGGGGGGTGTGTGTGTGTGTGCTGATCTTTAAGTAGTATTTCAAACAAAAAAGCAGCTTTCTCAAGCATTCTGCTTCAAAATTTGGGTAGGTTCACGGACTTTCCATCTGTTCCCAACTTCCCTAAGAGCTGTCCCTATATGCTACAGATCCTGGGTTCAAACCTGCTTTGCTTGCATCTTCTGTCATAATCACATTATGAGATAACACATACATTCATCTGGTCATAAGGGAATACTTAGAGAATTCAGGTTAAGAAGATGACTCAGTTGCCTTATTTAGATTAAAAATTCTTCGGAGTACCTGGCACATTAAGCCTTACATTAAACAACAAAATGTGCCATCTCTCTCTCTTCTCTCTGTTCTCATTTTTCCATTAACAGTTTTCTGGCCTTTCTCTCATTGCATGTTTCCCTTCTCCCAGTCTGTTGATCTCTTTTCCCCTCTTTGCTACTCGTATAGTTGCCCTTCCTTCTGTTCATCTTCTCTCTTCCCGTGCTATGCTACTTCTACATAACACTGCCAGTCATTCCCTGCTTCTCCTTTTATTCCCGTCCAGCCTCCTTCTATTTATGCTGTTCCTTTTGATGGAGCATATGTACAATGATGAAAACCAGCAGCTTTTGTATTTTCCAGTACTTCATGTAGGGAAAATTTGTGCCGTGCAGGAATCACACGTGGTGGGATTCCTAGGGTGTCCTACGTAGGGCCAGGAGTGGGACTTGATGATCTTGATGGGTACCTTTCAACCCAGCATATTCTATTATTTTATGATCAAATAGGATCTAAACACAGTCTACAGTAATGTCTTTTCAGCAGGTGCCCCAGAAGCAAAGGGCCACCATTCTTTTGATTGTCCCGTAACCTACAGAACTATTCTAGCTGAGAACAGGTCCTGTAAGTGACATGCACGACTACAGCTCCATGGTAAACAGTGGGTCTTGCTCATCCCTGAAACTCTTCCAGACTGCTGGATGCATACATGGGGTCAAACTTCACAAAAAGTGTTTTTCCCCTCCTCTCCCAGTGCTGGATTTGCTTTTAAATTATTGAAGCCACTCATCAGAACTAGTTCTACTGGTCAAGGCCTGGGACTTCAGAATACAATTATATCACAGGCATAAAAGCATCTCTTTTCTGCCACAATGGAGCCATAGAGTGGAACCTGAAATAAAAAGTAGAAAATCTAGAGACAGAACATTAGATTTTTCTCTTTGATTATTCTCGGATGTAAAACTCATTAAATAGGCCAGTATGTAGGCAACCTCTCATTTAACTAGAATTGTGGCGATTGCATCCACTCCACATGGAAACGTATTGAGTAGTAGTGGCGAGGTATGTCAGTGGACTCTTTTTTCAATAAGTAATTATTACTCCCAAATATCAATTATAACCTGTATCTTTAAAAATATCAAGGGTTATTGTTAAAAGACCGAGTAGTTACTTAGAGTAGAAATTATACACATTACGAGAGCGGAATTATTCAAAATTGTATTCATATACTGCAACACAGAAAATCTATTAGCACACGCAGATTAACAAGACATTTTGTGTTTTCAGTCAGGGCACCATGACAGTCTGTGACTGGTAATCTAGAACACAAATAAAGCTGTGAATGTGCTATGCTAAAGTGGCACCACTGGTATTCCTACATTTCCCCATGGTTTCCATAAATGAACTAGTCCAAGAGGAAGGTGGCTGAGTGATGCTTACTTGCATTTAGCTATTATTCTTTATGTACCAGCTATCAGGGCTCATTGCCACAGGGCCTATATAAGAACACTAGTTTCTGTGTCCAATTCTTTCCTCTTAACAGACTTTAAAACTTCAGGTAACGTCTGACACAGGAATTTACGTGGAACTTAGGCCATCTGAGTATGACTTTCTTCCCCCAACTCATTCTCTCAGCCTCTCCTCAAGACCAATGAACGGGATAGGTTTTAAGGACAACCCAGCAGCTCTCCTCATGTCCAGTTAACCTTTCTTCACAGAGAGGGTGATTAAAGATTGGAATGGACTGCCCAGGGAGGTGGTGGAGTCACTGTCCCTGAAGGAAAGACTGTACGTGGCACTCAGGGCCTTGGCCTAGTTGACACGGTGGTGTTCAGTCAAAGATTGAACCCGATGATCTCAGAGGTCTTTTCCAACCTAATTGATTCTGTGATTCTGTGGACGCAGAAGACAGCTAAGAGATATCTAATAACCTGGGTGCAGAAAACAGTTAATGATGATCATAAAATAAAATACCAAAATGACTATTTAATTCCTATTCTCTGGCAGAAATTATGATGTTGGTTATTGCTGGCCTTTTGTGCTTCAATAAAAGTCTTTAAAATACCATGTCTGACTTGACTGATGTGCTTTTGAAGCAGTTTCTTGAATCAGAATACCTCTACTGCCAGTGTACTACAGAGCTCCCTTCAGACTTCCTGGATCTCATAATAACAAGCTTTCTTTCCTGTGATTTTTTTCTTCTCTCCTGTGGTCAGGCTTTTTGAAATGCTATGCTGCATTTATGCAAGGGAACAAGGTTCTTCTCAATGATTTTATTTAACTTCCCTTATTTACGAAAAAAACCCACTGGGTTTAATTAATTCTCATATGCAACTTCCAATCTGGGAAACTACATTTCTTCTCCTGCTCCTTCTGTCAGTTCTACTCATGGAGGTTATAGTCACCTACTGGTAGAGAATTTAAAGAGCAGTATCGTCGATGATACACCTTGCAGCAGAGAAGGGATCTTCTCGCTGTGACACTGGTGCTTGCCACCCTTTCATGGTAATACACAAGAAGGCAGACAATCCACTTAGACATTGCAGGAACAGGATTCTGACTGAGGTCAGAGAGACTAATCAATGCTGTTCAGCATCTGGATTCCTCCTGAGGTGTCCAGGCCACGTTATCTTCTCCATATACTTAATTTTTCTTCTGCACGAATGATCAGGGATTTCCTAATAAATTACCAAACTGAACTCTTCAAACTCCTTAGGCCTTTCCATAGCTGGGATTATGGAGCATTAGCTGTCTGCTGCCGGGTTAAGCTCCATGAGCTGCTGAGAGCACCTCCTAATCAACTCTTACGTTTCTGACTGGTTGACTTAGAGATGACGTTGTAGTCTAAATCGAAGTTTTGTCTCCTGTGTGGCAAAGGTTCGACACATCATCATTGATCTCTACTTACTCAAATAAATGAACAATCAATTAATGCGAAGTAAAGAAAACCAACTTCAAAATGCGGGCAATAAGGCAGCTCTAGTCTTTAGAAGGGAGGAAACTGTGAATGAATGTTTAAATACCAGCGTGAACAAAAATATTTGCATATGGGTTTACTTATCACTGCATGCTTAGCATCACACCTGAGTGCGAGTCTGCTGGGCACAACCAAGCTACAGCCACGTCTGTCGCCTTCTCTTGTGTTTAAAGTGGTTCAAACCTAGGGAATAGCAAACTTATCACACAACACTACACTGGTTTGACAACATTACTTCTCCCTGTTTTTCACACCTTGCCCCACAGCTGTGCCAGCAGAGGGGTTTGCATGAACACTCTCTAAAATGCTCAAGGCAAAACGAGCCAGTTTATTTTAAGCAGTGTGAACTGTGGAACTGAACTGGCTTGGCTGAGTTAGCAGGTTTCAGGCTAAGGAGCAATCATGCAAGCCACTCCACAGCAAAACCAGAGGGGCAGCACTGCCAGCTGCCGGGTGGCAGTGACAGAGGAAAGCAGGAACGTCTTTAAGCAGAACAGCTGGAGCACAGAAGATGCCATCCCTCTGCAGCTGTAAAACTTCTGCCTCAGTGTCCTTTAGATGTGGGAAAGACCAGCCACAGGAAAAGCTTCTTTTAGTATCTGGGGGGGAAATAGTTGCAGTATGGTACTTCTATCCACTTGATATACGTTGTACTTGAAAAAAACCCAGCCCAAAACTAGCTAGTAAATCAGCAAATTCCTTTAAGTATAGAAAGTAGAAATTTCTTGTACCCAATTCTAAGATAAACAAAAAGTCCTTATCTGTGGTACAAGTGCACTGACATAAACTTTCCCCTAGTTTTTGACATTAAAAATCTCCAAACTCGTAAAACCTTCAAATTTCAAAAACTAAATCTAACCCTTAATGTTGTTTCTGTACTGGCGAAAGTTTTCAGCAAAGATTTAGTTCAGAAAAAACACCATTACTATTACCTAAGTGTGTCTGTGTACAGTTTACAGGCTAAAGCATCAAGCAAATGGCATGTCTTAAAATCCAGTGGTGGTTTGATGGGCACTTTTCCCTGGCCTGCCTGAACTCAGTCAGCTCCCTTCCCCTTGATGCATGTTCAGTTGCACTGGGGCAATGATTGGGAGGCTACACTGCAAACCAGACGAGCACATTGCTCTGCTTTATAAAGGACCTTGAGAAAAAGAAAGGAGATGGGTAATCTTCCAAGGTTACTAACCCAGTTCAGTGTTCAGTCCTACAAAAAACTGTGCCAGCACAACGGGAAGGAAAGGGGCAGAGAGAGGTGGAAGGCTGTGGAGAGGGGTGGGAGACACTTAAGTTCAATTTTCCCACCAAAAAACATACACATAGAAGTCTAAAATAGCGTCATGCATGAGTTCTGTGCCCCACCCAGAACCATCAATTAGCATATATCAATTTATATTAGTACCAATATACACATACATTAAATAATTTTAAGTTAAAAATTAAACATACTAAAAAAATAATATTAGAAACCTTGATTTAATATTCCTTTAAAACTGTAATCAAGTAAAACGAAAATGAAGGCATTTATAATGTATTTGTATTTAAACACCTTTAAAGAACTTCACCTAAAAATACAGTATGCATTCTTTCACAGGAAAACACTTATGATTCACTGTGATTTGTCTGTTGCACTTGGAAGGAACTGTGGTGTGGCATCATGGAAATAGGTTTTCTTCTCATTCTATTAGATACACAATAAGGCTTTCAGAATATTTTTATTTCAGGCAGAATTATTAGCACAGAAACTGCACTTTTCTGCACAAATATGGAATATAGACTTCAAGCAATGGCTGCCAAAGCACACATTTAATGAAAGTAAAGTAATAGAGCGCTGAAGAATATCAGCTAGTAAATTGCTCAGGGTTACTCACGCAAGACATCATAATTTTCTGCAAACACACAAACACGCAGTGCCAGTCAAAAGCCACGTTAATATAACATTGAATTAAAAGCAGTTTAATTTTCTGGACTTCACATCATGGGCCAGAGCTCGGAGCAGAGGGCCAGATTCTGAGTGCCTGGAGTTTTCCGAGGCTGCACCAGAGCTTGGGTTTCTATATTAAAACCACCTGGCAGCACTTCTGAGGTTGTCCGTGGCATATTAGGGCATAAAGGTCAGGAGAAGAACTGAAAATGATTGCCCCAAGTGCCAACCACCCCCAAAAGTGCCTCAGTGCCATGATAAATGACACTCTAGAGGACAGTCAGTCTCATCATCGGCCTGCCATAGGGGCAAAAATCACTGCAACTCTTTAAATGTGATTGTTAGAAGACACACAAGTCTGACCTAAAGAAGGATTTTCATGCTTGAAACTTGCCTGCGTCTCTCAACTGCTCTGGTCCACACCAGAAAGAACAGTGCTCCTCCCCTACAGCCCACCTCTCTCATCTCACAGGCATTTAAAATTAAAAACAGCGCAGTTCGAAGTAAAGAAAAGTCTGTTTCTAGATAAAATAAAAAATTACACACAAACTTTTTCAAACATTGAATTGAATGAATATGAGAAAAGTATGAATTGTAATTAGAGTTCTACCACTTATTATTTTAGAGAGTGAAACATAAATTGGCTGAGTGGCTGTATTTAATTCTTCAAGCAAAACTGTCGGACCAGATCTTCAGGTCTCAGCTTTAATCAAGGAAAATTAAATTCTTCAGGGGTTAAAAGCTGTAGGAAGTTGCTGTTACATTGCAGAATGACATATCTGGCTTGACTTTTAAAAGAAGTGATTGAAAGTACAGGTGCAACAGACTGAGATACTGTCTTTTGTAATTCAGTGGGCAGTGATGAAGAACAGTGCAGAAAAGGGGGGTGTGTTCCAGTCAGCTGCAGAGGAGCAGTTGTACTCATCTTATATACCAAAAAGACATTAGGACAAAGATTTTAACAACAGAAACAGTAACTGAAGTAGTACCAGGCACTATTATATATGAGTACACATTGCGGAAGTCTTCGTAGCTTTTGTTTTATCAGAAACTTATTAAACAAAGAAGTTTTGCAATTTTTCTTTTTGTTCCCAAGTATTTAGTGACAAGCACAGCTCCCGAAAATGTCTCTTATCCTTCTGGAGTCTGGTTTCTCATGCAGTGTATCGAGGTTTTAGTATTAAATGGTTTACTCACAGCACTTTCATTCAGACTCATCACACGCTAGTTTTCCTCCTTCATAAAAAGGCATTTTTGGATATGTGGCTGAAGAGCCAATCCACAAAGTTGCCTTCCAAATGCAGCAGCTGAGCCCAACACACAGTCCCAGAGTTATCCCTCTCGATACACTCCGAGGAGCGCATGGGTAACACCCGGCACCTGGTTCGGAGCATAACGGGAAATGCCAGCCGCTCCAGCAAGGCTGGAAAAACCTTTTTCCTGATTGGCTGCTCATCCCAAACTGCCTGGCAGAGGTTTGAAATATGCAATGCGGGGAAGTGATATTCTGTGGCATTCATTCAATTTACCTGCACTACACTCCAGGGAGCCATGCTATTAAACAACAGCTCCAGTGGGTCAATAAAGTTAACTTAATTAAATTGCTTCCCCTCCCACTCTTCCAACTAGCAAGATTTAGGGCACAGGGACACAGTGCTGCTTGTAAATAAAAGGATGATTTAGCTAATCATTTGCTGAAGAAAGACATATTTTTGTCAATAATTCTATGCACAAAGCAGGGAGCTAGTTTAAATTAAAACAGTCATGTAGGATAAGGGGAGAGACAATACCAACTATTGAAGGGCTGTGAATATTTTTCAAGCAGTGTCAATTAAATCCACTATTTAAAAGTTAAATCTCAGTGATTCCCCTCTTTGCTCCATAAGACTGAAATTACAGTTGCTTAAATGTAATGTTATAAAACATACTATCATTATTACAAGCATAGTGAATACACATTCTTAATTTGCTGGGGACTGATCTAGTCCCTTTCTGGTCATTTTGATATCTACACTCTCAGTGCTTTACAAGAGTCGTGTTTTAGGAGTCTCTAGTCTGTCCTTTTCTGTGGCAATACATGGAAAATATCATCAATAATTAAGGATAAAAAAGACTACAGTTAAGGCAAAATTAACAGATTGTTTGCAACCTTATCATACTTTCAAATAATCCGTCTGAAACCTCTGAGCCTCTTTGTCAATTTGAGGTTAGATATTTTGAAAGGCTACAATTAAACTGATGTAGCTGCTTTGCAAAACAGTATTTAGCTATTCTTATTCCTTTGTCCTCAGAAAGTCTGCTAATTTTGACAGGAGTTCCCTGATGTTACCTGTGCACCCTCTGCTCTGTCTCTTGAGCGTTTTCATCTTTGCCTCAAATCTCCTTTTGCAGACACTGAGTAAAATCATGCCAAACACTAGCAGCTAGACTCTAGTCCAAAGATTTCTTCTGTGCTGTTTATATCCTATTCCCTCTGAGCTTTTACCTGCAAGTAATAAGTCTTTCTTGTTTCTTTCCTTCAAATATCTTTACTGTTTCCTATTAATAGCAAGAACTTGGAGCTGGTCTGAGTTTTTATAAGCAAGTGAAGAGAGAGAGATGCTTGTAAAGGCACATAGGCACAGTTTAGCTGAGGAGGTATGAAAATACAAGCAGAAAAAGGTCCCTTTATGCCCTCACAGCCATTTCTTGCAGTACAGGCCGTCTCTCCATAAACATGTCTGCCAGGGGGTCTGAGACTGTCCTTTCCTCCTAGACCTCAACTCCTCCTCTAGCGTTAGGCTTGTTGCTCTTTGTTCTACTCTGACTCAGACCATCCAGTGCAGCCAAAGGTCTCTGATCACAAACCAATGAAATCACTGAGTGGCCTTTATCATGATAGAGTCCTGTCTCCATTTCATACTGGTTAATTAGTCTCTTATTTCTTCACAGCACAAGCTGGAATGGCAACAGCCTTCCTTAAAAACAAAAGCCAGTATCACAGAAAAAAGCCCAGAGCTTTATTGACGTGGACTTGAGTTTCGCTCCGTAAGAACTCCTACCGAATACCATAAGACAAAACTAAAATGGAACATAATTACTGTGTTTAGAAATGTCAGAATTCAGTGGGAATGAGGAGCCCTTTGACTGCTTCATATTGCAGGATGTGTTACTTCATCAATGCCTTGTCAAAGTCAGGATTACACAAAGAAAAATGTGTATACAAATATAAATGTTAAATGCCTAGATGAAGAAATTTAATATAAAGCTAAAGATTACCTATCTAGGGAACTATCTATCAAAGAGACTGAATTAATTTAAAATAATGGCACAATGCAACGGAAGGGTGGTCAGGATGCTGAGTGCTGTAGGGTCAGAGCCAGGAGGACTGGTGTGATTGCCCTTCCATCTCCTCCCACAATTTCTGCAGCACCCAGGGGTGACACACTTGACCTCCAGGAGTGGAGAGCAATACTCAGCTGCTCCCAGTGCACCTTCTCACTGACGGATCTCAGCCTCAGAGAAATAGAGCCCTATTCACAGCATCCAGACTTGGCAGGAAAGGGAGGGAGGTCTCTCTTGTAGGACAACAGTGACCTTTCAGCTAGGATTGAATACACTGAGTAAGACCCTTCTGGAAGTAGAAGGATGAAGAAAAGGAAAGTTTCTATTCTAAAACAAATAGCATTGAAATGGAGATCTCCTTTTTTTAAAACCAGTTTAACTCCATATGGCAGCATAAAATAATTCATGCTATTATATTCACATATTTTCTTTTCCTTTTTTCCCCCTCTACTCCCCAAGCCTGATGAAGTCGATAGGCCAGAAGACAGATGCTCTACTCTTCTATTCCACATATAAATCTCAGTGAATAGTAAGAACCATTAGCAAAAAAAATAAAAACAAAAGAAGGAGAGAAAGAAAAAAATGATGAAGACAATTTTCGTAGGGTAATTATATGGCCTAGTTCCTTCCTAATGAGCTGTATTTCTGGCTTTTTGCTCATTTCTACCCTGACAAGACAGGCAAATAATGTGTCTAATAAGTATTATCTTTTAACTGGTCATTACTACCAAAACACAGAAATACTGTGCGTGTTGAGCTACGTAGGACTGCATTTAACCAAACTTCTCTTAAGCTGGACTGAACCTGCCCTGTCCTATCAGAATGGGGGAATCATACTTTGGAAGTAGCACTCCTGCTTAACAAGATGCTAAACGCTCCCTCTCTGCCCCAAATTCTTTGGTCTGTCAGGAATTTGCAGCCCTTTGCCAGAGCCCCAGGAGGAGCTGCTGTGGGCAGGGTGTCACAGACATACTCCACAGCCCCGGGGATCCCAGCTGCAGCCACATCGATTCCTTCTATTTTTAATGTTGTGAGTGGTGCAGCGCTGCTCTTCAGCCAAAGGGCTGAGGCAGGCACGCTGACCCTGCAGCCCCTTTCAGCCCAGAACCCTGTGCTCACTGGAAGGGCTGCTGCTGGGCATCCATGATTTGTGCCTGCGGGAGCAAGGCTGAGAGGGCCCAAAGCTGGAAGGCTCAGCGGCCTCTGCCCGCTGGAGAGCAGGAGCAGAGCAGCAGCCTGCCTGTGCCCTGTAAGGAGCAGAGGCCACTCTCTTCACTTACAGGAACGAGGACTGAAGTGCACAGTGATCCTGCCTACATTTAGGCACTTTACCAAAGCTCCCAGGTCTGGAGAACAGCTGCTTTTGACCCACAACAGAAGGAAACTAGACACATTGGAAGGCTCACTCGGCCCTTAAATGGACCAGAATCCCTCAAGGTCTTGCCCTCCAAGTACTCTTGGAGTGTTAACTGGAAGAGTGTGAGATGATGGCATGACTATACTTAGGACCCTCCATCAGATGCCAGAAGTTACCCAGATGTGTGTTCGTGGGATTTTCGAGGAATCAGCATCCATGAGGGTGAGAGCAGTGACTATGGCACCCAACACCCCAGCAGGACCTGCCCCCTTAACTCCTCCCATTGCCATGAGCACCCCTGCAGTGCGTCCCTAAAGTGGGGGTTACACAAGGGTCCCCTCAAAGGGTCTCCTGGAGGGATCAGGATCAGGCCTGGGGCCACAGACACATTGCTGGGGAGGAAGGGAGGGCTGCGAAGAGCTTCCACTGCTGCAGGGAGTGAAGGTGTTGCCTGTGGGTTCAGCATCAGGTGGCAAAGGCAGGCAATGCCTACTCTGGCACAAAATCTTGAGGGAACAGGTAATCCCTGAATACAGTTTGAATTCTGAATTTTTGCTTTTTTTGTGTCTGGTGCCACTGCCATTTCTTGACTGATTAGAGGCTCCCTAAAAGTGATTTCCTCATTCAGATGTCCCCTCTGCTGCCCAACCCCCCCAACCAGGTGACTGTGACCCTTCATATTCACTCTTGCATTCATCTGCAAAAATCTGAATTAGCAAAGACAAGTGTCGCAGGTGCTCAACATCTCCCTTTGAGGCAAGATCTTTATTTGTTATAGCTGTCAGCCCAGTCAATGACTGCTCTATCTCACTGTGGGCAGGCATATTCCATCCTGCTGATGTCAAAAGCACATCTATCTATTCAGCGGTGCTCTATGCCGAGCAATTGCCACACTGTGGGGAAAGAAGATTGTGATCAGCACCATTTGTCTACATAATTGCACTTGTTTCTGGACAATTGTTGGGTCAGAGGCTAATGTTTTTTATTTATAGTCTTTCTACACTCATCTGAATTTTCCTGCCTTTTTTCACAACAAAGAATCCAGCACCATTTGGCTTCTACTGCGGAAATTCTGCTAGAAATCTGAGAAAAAATATCTGAAAGTAAATCCATTGCACTAATTTGAACAGAATTTTACATTAAAGCTTGAGCTTGAGTAGTGCCTAAGACTCAAGGTGCATTTCTAGGAAAAAAGAAAGATCAAATACACATTTAACTTATTTTTTCTTCATATTGCATAACTACCAAACAGAACTCAAGTATACTTGCCTAGATGCTACCTTGTCTTTAAAAGCTGAAACAAAAAATATATGTTCCCCTTATTTCTCACTGTCCATTTAATTTGGTTCTGAAATTCCCTTAAAAAGAAATAATGTTAGTTTTCTTTATAGTAATAATTCTGTTTATTTTCACTAAGGTAATTGATTAAGTATTATGCCTTTTTGTTATGCTTATTAAATGAACAAATCAACATCTAAGTTTAACGCAGTTGTTGCCTTAGGCAAGCCACTATTTCACTTCTTCAACACCTCAAGTGTTTCCAAATAGCCATGCAAAGTAGAGCTGCTTGCTTCATTTTCCATTGTCCTGCAGGCAGCCCGCATAGGAAGTCATGCATCATTTTTTAATACAAGAATGGATTTTGCTCCAACTGCTGTTTGGTTTTTTTTAATAGGTACATTTTTTTCAGTTTAAATATATATTTTTATTTTAAATTATCCTTTCATTTCAAATAGGATAATTTAAAATAAAAAATAAAATGTTAACAATGTAGTGCCAAACTTCTTAAATTCAATATCTGATTTTACGTCAAATAACATTTAGTATTCATTATTATGTGTCTGTTGGCAAATATTTGCTGATCATCAAACCACTGAGCTGTGAGAGTCTAAGTGACTGGAGAAAACAGCCTCTGACAGAAATGTTTAGTCCAAGTTTGATATCTGTAGCTTCGTCTGCATGTTCAGAGAAGGTATTTTCTTCACTTTATTCAGGTTAGCTTTATGCAATATCTAGTTCATGCAGAGCTATCTCTTGAGAGCTGATAAAGGCAGAAAATCTTACTTTCTACTGTAGGGAAAAGCGCCATGGCAGAGACTGAAATCTGCTAATTCTAAAATCTTGCAGGGCACAGAAAAAACCACACTGTTCTGTTTACCCAGTACAAAGAATGGCTAATTTGACTAATAAATCACCTTAATATATGTCATAAATAAACAAACATAAAAATGTGAAATGTCATTCATTGGTTTCTAAGAAAACAAAAAGCAAATATCAAGAATCTGAATAAATACATCAGGAACTTTTATGTAATTCTCTAAATGCAACTACATATAGGTCCACCTTTACTAATATAAGGACCTAATGTAAACAAAGTAGCAGTTGAAATAATCTGTTGTAGGATATTCTCACAACAGTGGAACAGGACTGATTAGAGTGATCAAAGACTTTTCTCCCATCATTACTTTGACTACAGGAATTATGCTGCCAGTCAACAATACAGTAAGCAGGGAGAAGATGATGTAAGAGGATATTACCCACTTTTACTTGGATACTTCCCAGTCTAGATCATCAAACTAATGAGGTCAACCACCATATTGTTTACTGCTAAACTTTGGCAGAAAGCCAAAATTCTTTAATAATACCATCTGAGGGGAACAAACCCTTTTCCAGAAAACGAATTACAAAGTAAATGCACAGAAGAAAGAGTGATAATCTCTTCTGACCCTCCATGTTTCTTACAGCACTCTTTCTTAAAGCAGAGGCACCAAAACACAGCCTTCTGGCATCAATCTCGCCGAAGTCAGACTCACAACCAAAGCATCATCCCCTGTTCTATGTTATCAATTTTTTCAATGAAGTTGCTTATCTGCTGTGATTCCTGAAATATTTCCCTCGAAGATTAGGACCCCTTAGAACACAATTCCTCTTTCTCTCGATGAAGCTAGTACTCTTAAGCCTTAAATTCAGTATGTTGCTATGCATAGATGGGCTGAGGTTACCAAGCAACCCAGGTTGCTTGATAGAGCAAGTGGTCCGGACTGTTGGCATAATTTATGAATTTCATTGACAAGGATATTCTGTCAGCTTCCAGGTTGTCTGCAAAATACTGAAAACATCTGATTGTGAACCTTGCTGAAATCTTCTGCGGAGACTCTCCCTCAATTATGACTCCTCTTGCCAAGTATTTTCCGTGATATTTTCATTTAGCATGTGCTCCATTGACATTGTGTAGAGCTAAGGTTTTTTGAGAACATCGAATAGTTTGAAGTACACTCTAATAAATACTTTGCTGGAAATACTGTAGAGCCGAGGAAGCTGATAGGTACTGTGACCAGAGGTGAGGGATTTGTGTTCCAATACCACCTAGTAGAAGAGGGGATTTACCCTGTGGCTATTACAATGCTGTACTACAAAATAAAAGGAGATACGACCACCACTACTTCACCTACGGGTATATGCCTATCCTTCTCCTTTGCTTTTGTAGCATTTGCCTCAAAACACAGTGTTGTTAATGAAAATAAATTAATTTGTGTAAGCAGAAGTGGAGCCTCTTCCTTGGAACTTACCCCCTCCCCCCCCCCTCTTTCATCTCAAAACAAACCCCTCTGTTTTTTCCATTTAGATTGACTCAAAATTTATTATTTATTTCCTGGGTTGATGAACTGATAAATCAGTTTCGTGCACAGTCCTGACATGCTTAATGCCCCAGAGATTCAGTAATTCAATTATTAAGCTTGGATTCATTGTGTGAAAGAGCCTCATCTTCCTTACGGTCTGCTTTTCACGGTAAACAGCACAGAGTTTCAGAACTGCATCTCACAGACAAACCCAAGAAGAATGGAGGCTGTTGGCTCTAGCCTGTCTGTCCTCTTAGCAAAATACAACTGAATGGTCACTTAAGTAGATGTGGAAGCTTGTGTTGTTATCCACATCTCTGACACGTTCTGGCCCAAACAGGAAAGTGAACCACACAGAAGTGCAGACAGGTGGATCACTGAGTAACGAGTGATGTATTTGGTACTTCTGCTTTCTGGGAAGAGAGAAATCAAAGTCATGACCCTGTGATCCTTTAAGAGCCCAAATAAGACTCAAAAGTTTGGCTGTTTGCTTGCAGCCAAAATGCCTGAAAAGCAACCAAACAAGCAATAAGAAAGAAGGAAGCTGTTTTTATAAACATGAACCCAAAGATTTTTATTCCCATGGGCAGTTATTAAATAGTGCATATTCTTCATAGCACTTTTTCTTCTTTTATAAAAATAATACATCAGAAGTCTTTTGCTTTGGAGACTGCTGGTAGCTAAATATGCTCAATTATGATATAGAAGGTCATGAAATATTTTATACTGTATGAAGTAAATTCAATGTATTCTCTTCTTTATCTCAGAAATATGCAGTGGCAAAAAAAAAAAACCCTAAAATTTCAATACCAATCATCCACAGAATAATAAAACAAAATTGTCAAAGCTGAACCAACCTGTAACCAGGCACTGCATTTCATAAAATCTACTGGATAAACTGAAGTGAAATAAGTGAAATATATTCCAAGAAGTAACAAATAACATAGTATTTGCAGTAGTTTTATGAAACTAGAAAGAAAGATGAAGTTTAGTAGTGCGATGAGAATCTTCATTGATATTTTGGAACAGCAGTCTCTGGATATATGAGATCTCTCACTCAAGAAGTTAGGGTAAGTGAACATCATTGTTTAGAAAAACTTTGTGTTTTAAACTGTAGTCTCTCATGAAAGTCAAACTTTATGCACGGGAAAACTAAAATTTAATAAGTTCTGAAGCTCTCCTTCAACAAGTCCTGAACAGCAAGGAACTTTCTTTTCTGTTCCTCTTTGTAAGGATCCTCTTCCTCCTCCTTCCAATGCAGAGTTTTTTCCCTCTCCACTTTTCCCAATCCTTCCCAGTTCTTCTAACACTCTTTCCTTTAAATGTAGAGGCTATCCTCAGACACTATTATTTCCAGCAGTTTCCAAATTCTTCCAGCTTCCTTTCCCTAAGTCCAGCAAGAACATGCAAATATTTAAATAATTTAATTTTTCCATCCAAAAGACATTTTACCAGGAAAAAAGGTTACCCAAAACATCCAGAGATATGACCACAGTTCCATTGGCTCTACAAGTTGGAATAATTAGGTGAGTCAGCACTTTATGTCAACTCGATCTGTAATGTTGATAGGGTTCCATTGTAGCTGGGAAATTTAAGAGCAGTTCCATACTATTCAATTTGCACTCACATTTACTTGGCCCAGAAAATGAATGTGGTAGTCCATATAATAAATGCAAGAATAAAATACAAGTCAGAAATACCAGAGAGAAAAAATAAACATCTGAGAATGGAGAACTTACTTGTCAGAAGAGCAGTGATATTTAAAAACCTGCTGTTGTTGGTCAGCTTTTGCAGTCTCAAGATAGCTAAAAGTGTTGAGTATGCTCTGAAAAGGAGAAGAAGCAAGGATTTAGTAATTTTATCACCTATCAAATACTAAACTGAAACTTATCCAATATAGATTACTTGCCTATTTTATGGGGTTATTAATTCATAAAATATGTTTTTATTTCCCCACTGGATTTGTAGTGATTTTATGGGCCTCCAGAAGTTGAACTTCTCAGATTAAACTTCCAGGAGTGCACAGGGAGTCAGAACAATGAGAAGAGCAATTATATAACTTATTCTGTTGCATACCTACATTTCCAAGCTCTTACAGTTGACAGAGAACAGTGACAATGAAAGAAGTCTGACTCCTTTCTTGTTTAAAAAACCAATGTACTGGAGTAAATGACTTTCCAAAACAAGCACAGAAAATCATGTCCATAAATGTCTTTCAAACAAATGACTAAGAGATCTCTTGCCATCTTTTGGACTAGTTCATGTATTTGGCCTCCTAATTTGTGGTCTAGTAGCCGAGAACATCCCTTTGTACTCAAACGTTATTCTACGTTAAAGTCTGGCTTTGTAATTTCCGATTGTCCTTAGCAGACAGGGGAGTTGACTGTGTCAAGGAGCACTCTTAACTCTCCAAATCAAAATGAAGTTGAAAGACTGGGAGATGACCAGCGCTTCCATCTATTTAGGCTGTGGGAGAAGAAGGTAGAGGAGTTGGGAATTAAAGAGTGAGGTTGAGCCTGTGAAAAAGAAGTGTTAGAGGGAAAGTGGGTTTAGTGTTGTCTTTGTTTCTCACTTTCCTACGCTATTTTTAATTGGCAAAAAAATTAAATTAATTTTCCCCAAGTCGTGTCTGGGGTTTTTTTTGCCCATGATGGCAATCAGTGAGCTATCTTCTTGTCTTTATTCCAATCTGTAAGGTTTTCTATCATATTTTCTCCCCGTGTTCTGCTGAGAAGAGGAAGTGAGAGACTAGATGGGTGAGTGCCTGGCTGCTGGCCAAAGTCAGCCCACCACAGCTATAAAATAATGTTTCCATTGCCAATATTTCCAAGATCCCCAGGACTTAGACTGGAATGGAGATAAAAATCCATACTAATAAAACTCTGCCTATAACACAGAGGACTAAACAGAATTAGTAAGGAGCAGAAATGTTGATCAGAGAAAACTGCATTAACAGGAAAACTTCATAGGTCTCTAGCTTCTGTACTGTAGTGCAGCCACAAATTTGAAAACAAGAGCTTATGGTAGCAAGGACGAAATCAAATTACTCCCACTCCATGAAAGGAGACTGCTGAAAAGATCTCTGCTTGTGATATGACACTGAGGTGTCTTTGGCCCATTAAGGAATTTTTGACAGCAATCATTGAAATATAACTTAGCAAGTGTTTTAAAGTCAGAGATGAGACTGATCGACTTGCAGCAATATATTTATTCTGTCAGCACTCTTTCAGAAACAACTATTTAAAGTTCTTTCACAGCTAGGTTTTTACAGACCTGAAGTTATTTATTTAATTCCAGATTTCGTTATGTTTCAGAACTCCATGTTAGCAATCATGATACTAATAGCACATTTCAGCTATGAAGAAGATCGAACTGCTGTGTATCTCTACCTGCTATTGAAGGCTATGGGATGAAATCTCCCTCAAGTTAGTACTGAAGAGGATTATGCATTTGTTTGGATTCCCTTGGTTTTGGTCAGGATGTGCCTTACAGTGGCAAAATTAGTAAAACCCTCTGTAAAAGTCATTGAATGAACTCTTTCCTGAATCAGTTTTCTGTTAGAATTACTGTTCTGTTAAAATAATCAACAACCCACTAAAAAGGTGCGATCCATGGCAAACGTTCACATTGCCTCACCTACATGTGAGAAACCTCTGGTACAGCAAGACCTAGAAGAATAAAAGTTGCCAGTAGAACTGAGCAAGTATAAAATGCTATCAACAATCTCCTGTTTACAGCCCAACCACTCTTGTAATTTAGCTGTGTTTTCAAGGCTAAATGACTAAGGTCTCCTACCTGTACCCTGGGAAATCTATAAACCCACGGTGAAATTAACTGCTAGTTGGGAAAGAGAGCTCGGAGACAGCCTTATGAACATATCACCTAAATCCTCATCAACTGTCAAAAAAAAACCCCCACAGTATATTAGGAAATACTAGGAATAGAACAGAAAACAGTAGAAGAAACATGATAATGCTGACAATAGAAATCCATTGCCCACCTAGACTTTTGAATACTGAATATGGTTCCAGTCATCTCATCTCAAAAATGACAGGATAGCAATAGAAGGATAAAGAAAAGGTGACAGGATGATCAAAGGTATTTAATGGTTTCTGTGCTAGGAAAGGAAGAAGAAAGGCTTTAGGATTTTCATATGGAAGAGGGACAAATGAGGAAAAGGACTGTGACAGAGCCCCAGGAAAATCATGAACAGTACTGAGAAAGTGAATAAAGAATGGTTTTCACTTTATTTCATAGCAAAGGAAGCAGTCACAATAAAATGAGAAGTTAGCAAGTTTAAAACATGAAAACCAAGAAAGAATGCTTTCCACAAGGATCATAATTAAAGGGTGGAACTCATTGCCCCAGGACGTGGTGGGAAGCCACAAACATGTGTGGGTTTCTGTCTTGGGGTGACTTTATGATGTGTATCCCCTATCACCGCTCTATGCCCAGACATGATACCTGTGCCTTTCTGTGTCTTTAAAATTGGGTGCAAGAGAAGGAGAAAAAAAGCCAGAGGAACTTTTCAAAACAGTTTTTGTGTTCAAGGACACAGAGGGAGAGAGCTGCTGCTGCTGCTGCAGAGCAGAGGCAAGCACCTTCCTGCTTTCCCTGGCTCTTGGCTCCTTTTCTCGGAAGAGAAAGATGGAGAGTTAAACTCTTTTGTTCCCCTGGGACTTTGGTTTTTTCCTCTTCTCTTCTGGACTGTTCAGAACACCAGAACATCAGAACCTCACTGGGAGGCCTCACACCTCGGCCCGGAGGGGCCCGAGCCGACCCAGCTCCGAAGAGGGGAGAGAGAGACCACACCCATGGAAAGGACTCTCAAATCTTCCCAGGTTTTCTCTCCACAGCGAGAGGTTTTATTATTTAGAATTATTCTTTTCCTGTGTGTTTGTTAAATAAATAGGTTTTTTTCTCCTTTCACTTTCCTTCGAGGAATTTTTTTTTTCCCAAACCTGGTGGGGGAGGGGTGGCTGTAACCTGCCTTCTATCGAGGAAACATTCCTCCCAGAGCGTTCCTCCGAATTTTGTCTCAAACTGGGAGAGCTTCAAAAAGCAAGTCACTGTAGAGGTAAAAGAAACATTGACCAGTACCAGTCTGTGTTTTACACAAAGCTGCACAGTATATACGTTCAGGATAAGAAGCATTACGGAGTGCTGTAGGGTGATACCAAGGGAGGTTGTCCTTTGGTCTGATTTAAATACAACTGTTGCAATTGTTCTCATTAATTTTGCTCTTTTACTGAATTCTTAGTCATCTCTTGCAACATGCAGATGTTAGAGAGCATTAGTACAAATATGTGACTTTAGATTTATATAAACATATCTACAGAGGGGCTTGCATACCATTTTAAGTTCAAATAGTGCAGCCTACTCAGGCAGGCAGGCTTTAGGCTAGGATTTTCTGAGGATCCTCAGGTCTGGCATCCAAGCATCCAACTGCTACTGAAGACTAAAGGGATTGATAAACAAAGCTCTCATTTTATGGAAATAAGAGATGATACTGAATTTTCTCTCCTCAAAAAAGAAGAAAATGGTCTTCCTTGTGTATTTAGTGATCTTCATCTTAACTGTTTCATGTGTCTCATGACAGCAGGAATAGAGATTCTTCCAGACAAACACATAGCCATAAGATGTATGGAATTGTCACTTTCTGTTTATTGCGGTGATAAAATACCATAATTTTAGTGAATAAGCAAGGTTGCTTGAACTCTTTATGCATCTTCTTTTCATCTGATGCAGATCGATTAAAGACTTTGCCCTGAGACTGTTACGCTACAAGTGATGGGCTCGTGACTTCCACCACGGGATGGCCGACGCTTCTGATCAGATAAAAGGCCATGGTCAGGAAATGCTTTTAGAAGACTGTGACAGAAATGTTCTGAGTGACTTTGGCTGACTAGATCTCTGGTTGTGTAGGTTGCAACTAAGTTGTGGGGCATGTCTGGTCCCACAACTCTTGGTTTCCCAGACCACTAACCTTGGTTGCTATCACTATTCCCTCCTGCTGCCTACCCATGTTATTTTTCATTGGAAGCCAGCATGTGAGAGGAGGGATGGGGCATAGCCTGGTGTGATCCCAGTCACTGGGAAGTGAACCAGAAACCTGAGGAGAATTTTCTTCCAGTACTTTCATAGTGCTTACTCAATGTCTGTTCAGGACAAAAAAATGTTTTCATGGCTTCTTAAAGTGTTAAATATCCTGAAAGCTGAACGTGTCATGCTAGTCTAAGCTAACTTGGTATTTTGGCTACACTTGTAGGTGCGATACTGGCTTAGGTAGACAGACCTGTCTGACCTTGTGTAGACATTTTTAGTCACTCATTTATGGAAAATACCAAAATACTAAAAGATTGTCACAGGTCTGCATAGAGAATTATTATAATTATCATTGTATTAATTTTTTTTTTCCTAAACTATGGGTGGTCTCGTAAAGAACTCTGAAAATAAAACCCTTCATTTATTCTAATTACCCTAGAATGTGAAGTTGTACAGAGGCACCTTTGAAACTCAGAATTTTCTGCCCTCTAAAATGTTCTTGCATACTAGCTGGAGCAATTCCCAAGAGCCTTGTCCAAAAAAGGGAAACTAGACTCAAGAGGTATTGCAGAAAAAGCTTCTTCTAACTACCCACATTGGAACAGTGACTACTCTTGAAATTCATACTCTATACAGAGAAATGGTAGCTGTTCGAAACTGATGGGAAACAAATGAGGTTTACATACAAACAAGTGTGTCTGCGTAAGTTCCTTCAAAGTTTACCTCAATGAACATGAAATCATTGTTCTGTCCAAGCAAAAAGGCTTTCCTATGCAGGCATGTACTTACTCCAACACCTGTCCACTCCATAAAGGTTACCACTCATGTTAACTGGTATTTCAGCTAGGAGAGTTGTGTTGGTCTAGGGCAAGGTATTCAAGTCCCCAAGCTGAGTTTGTTTTCTCTGTGACAGTAAAATGATCTAATTCATTTTGAGTCATGAGCTTTTTGAGCTCCTCTTCTGAGGAGAGGGATTGAGACAGCAGCCAGGCTGGTGCCTAGCCACTGGCCAGGATCAACCCACCGGATCCTTGGATCAGGCAACATATTTATGCAACTTGGCTTTCAGTGAAAATGTCCAGGCTGGGTTCGTTGCACCTCAATTATACACACCAATTCCATACCTTCAGTTAACTTAAACTGAACTGCTCTGAGCAACCCTTATAGTGACAAAGAATGATTCTGTTCTCGGGGAGCATGAGGATGCAACCCTACTGTCCTACTACATCCAGTAAAGAGAGTCTGTAAATGCATTATCTAGCCCTATTTTCCACTTGGAACTTGTTAATGGGCAGATTTCTGCAGAGACATTTGTTGATTATGCATTGAATTGTTTGGACAAAGCACTTTCAGCATGTGGGTGGTTTGTCAGCTGTTTGCTATTGGCCATGCATTGTTAACAATTGTTTCCGCTTCTGCCTTATGCGCCTTGTGGTGGAGGAAGAATGACGCTGTTCCTGAATGGCCACCTCAGAGTAACCAGAATGTTTCTACTGGCTGAACAGATGAAAACAACTTTCAGCAAGATACAGGTGACTAAGAAATGACTGAATAACAAACAGAAAATAGCAACCGTGCTAGTTTGCACCGGGATTTGTTGTTTGGGTGTGAGTACAAAACAATCGGCATGGCAAAGTGCTTCCTCACACAGGTAAGTGTTTGCCAAATAGCTGTTTGGATCTAACAGACATTTTTGTCAAATGTTACAGCAGAAGCGAATCAGTTTTTAAGAAAACAAGTTTGCTGGGACCATCATGTAATCTGTAATGTAAAGGTTGCCATATTCCTCAAGGAGTTTTGATTAAAAGCTATGAGGGCAATCAATTAAAATAATTATATTTGCTCTAAGTTCGGACAATCATCTGGAATGATTTCATTTTCTTTAAGCTTGGTCAACCCAAGTGCATACATGCCACCTGAAAAGATCACATCTAGTAGGGTCAATGCTTCTTCTTTGCCCTTCCAATACCACACATGCAACATTTTTTAAGTCCCAAAGGCCTTTGGCATTGCATTACAATGGATCAGCCACCTCTAATACGCTGAGCAAGATAAGGCATACTCCCCAAGAGAGGGGAAGCAGACAATCTGCCCTGAGGCTTCCCTATTGTTATTTCATTTACAGAGACAGGCAATATCACAGTATCTATGACAAGAGAGGAAAAAATTTCAAGTCCTCCCAGCTGTCTCCTCCTTAATTCGATACTGATTGTTCAGTTGGTCCCAACTGTCCATAATGCACTGAGATTTCTTGTGGCTACTGTGCTAGACAAATCTCCCACCTGCTTGTGATGCGCTCTTCTTCTAGTCTGAGCAATACTCCAGCTGGACATTACATGAGTAATCCCAGGCAGCAGACACTGTGCTACCTCATCCAGAAGCAAGCTGGTGTTTTATTGAAGAGTGCCATGGTGCGTCAGGAAGCAATACTTAAATGCTTAAACTTTTCTAATTGCCTCAGCTCAGTTTCATATGGACATGCACAACACAAAGATGCGTGTGAGGAACATTCCACAGCTGAGTAAGCATTGCCTTGGGAAGGATGGACAAAAAAGAGTGTGGTGCTCAGTACGGCATCTTTGTTTGACAAGCTTGGACTGACGGTTAGGGAAACCTGTGCAGGTAGCAAAGAACAAGGGTTGTTTCCCTGACACACTCTGTAGGAGATAAACTCTTCTCTATGCAGTAGACACTGATCAGTAATGGCTAAGAACAGGGACTCTCTGAGAGACTGTCTAGTTCATGCACCATCTCAATTTGGCATGCTTATTGTGCTTTACTGCTCAGCAGGAATATTAAACACTTCCAGAGTTATCATTCTTCTCCACAGTAGATATCGAAATCCTTTACTATTTGAGATGCAGTATTATGCAAGTGCGAAGAGGCTGTGCCACTGCCTCAGGTCTTGCAATGAAAGGGGTAGAACTAGAAGTGAAATTTATGTCAGCTGCCCTAGGTGCTGTGCAGGTACCATGGCTGCAGACTGACTTGCACAGATGACACATCTAACAGGTAAGGGCAGAGAAATGACATAATTTGCCACATGTCACATAGGTGAGGCTTACTCAGCCTTCATTATCTGATAAACTGCTCTGCCTCTGGAATAAGCCAAGGCTAATGAATGGTAATGCTATCAGAAGGCAACTGAAAATAAAAGTCTCAGTGTGAATTGCTGAAAGTTATTGCTAGCATCACAAAAATGACACTCATTAAAGTACCACTCTCCAGCAAAGAGAAGCAGGACAATCATAACACAGACTTAAAATTTGCACAGAGAACTCACTGTACAGGAGATAGAGGTATATTAAGAAGAAAAAATTGTTAGCACAGTATCAATTTAATCAGCAATTTTTATTGCAGGACTAGAATAAATGAATGCACACCTTGTTAAAAGAATCTGTGGGCACAATCCCATTTCATTTATATATTAAAACAATGGTCTTGCTTTATAAAAGAATCTCATTCAGTGACATCCTTGAAATCATTCACATGATTAAGATGAGCAAGATTTCACTTGATGTGGTCAGCTGACATCCCTGATGCGTACTACACATCACCAATTATACTGTTACGTTATCCTTACTCAGCACTGCAGTACTTAAAATGGTATTTCATCCATTCAAGCATCAATATTGATCTCTGACTACATTAAGTATTTCCAGTTAAACAGTGTGAAAAATCCCACCTTTTCAGCTATGGTTTCAGTTAAATTACTCAGCTGAAAATGACAAGAATAATGCTTATTCAATTTCCTCATTTCACATATGAGAATGATTGGCAGTAATCTACCTCATTCAAACAGTGATCTCCCATTGCTTTCCAACAAGATATAAATGGAAACAAATAATCTTGATAAATCTACACCTTATACAGACAATAAATAGCATATTGCAATCAGTAAGCAAATCTGTAAGGGTACAGTTTATAGCAGCAGGTCATTTGCTTGTACTGCAATTTAGATTTCAGTTTTCTCATATCCGCTTAGCAATTTTACCTGCTGTGTTTCCCAGAACACTGTGGTGATCCCATTGTTGAAGGCAATTTGGCCATGCAGAAGCACAGGGATATTTCTCTACTTTAACTTGCACGCAGAAGTCCACCTTACCCTTCCTTGTGCCAAAAGGAAAGCCATGGTTGTTTCCATTGCTTACAGATTAAGACCTTCTTGTGGGTCCTCTTTGATCACTAAGTGTGACCTCCTGCAGAATATGTGATGCCGAATCCCACTTAGTTCTCAAGTCCCTGACTACGAGCCTAAACTACTCCTTTCCCACCTGTATCCTGCTTTTCAACAGCAAAGCTGTTTGGTTTTAGTGTATGAAAATAGGATTCCTCTTACAAATGATGCTTTCTCTTCTTCTCTAAAGAGAAAACAGACAAGAAGAAGAAGAAGAAGAAGAAAAGCTGATGGAGAAAAAATGGCTCTACCGACTGAAAGAAGGTCAGAGAAAGTGCGCTGTGGAATTACTACTGGCCAATTCCTCCAGCTCCAGGGTAGGTTTGTCTATAAAATAAAGAAGCAGAATCTATTCTATCTACTGTTACATCATTACCAAAAGCACTAAGGAGTTGGGGAAATTGAAAGGTTGCATACTGAACAGGGCTCAGCTGATGATTTCAAGTCCAGGCACTCCTGGGAAAATCTGCAAGATCAGCAGGGGTTCAGCAAATTTGAGAAAGTCTAAAAAATTGTCTTGGGGATTGGGCCAAGGGGTTTGCAGTACAGTCAGTTGGTGGGTTGAGGGTGGAAGCATAACCCAGCCCACCGTGCAGATACTGGACAGTGGCTTTCACAAAGCACAGGAGCCAGGAAACTCCGTGCCTTGGTGTGGCAAAAGCCCGCTGCCACTCCCTGCTGCTGTCCTTCGGGGGGGCAGTGTGCTGCTCTGGCATGATGAATGCTGATGCAGGCAGAAGGTTAAGCAACAGATCCAATACTTTTTTGTTCCCTTAGCTGTGCATTTGGCATGAACTGAAGTTAGTAGGACCTTGCTTGTGCCTAGCAGGCACAGTAATAGTTTACCTGCACTTTATTCCACTTTTCAGTGAGGGAGAATGAGGCCTGAGGGAAACTTGACCCTTTCTGTACCAATCTGCCACCATTAAACCACACATCTTTGTGCCTACAGCTGCTGTAACATCACAGTCTATAGATTGAGACGGGTGCTGAATTTTTTTTATGAGTAGCCATTGCAGTTCAAGTGAAAACTCTTCAGAAACATAAAAGTTCTTCGAAGCACTACAGTGTTCATAATGAAAAAAAAGTAAGTCACTATAAATATTTAAGTGTCTTAAAGGTTAATTAAGGACTAGGCAGGAAACTGCCTTTGCTTTTAAAGCAATAAATTTTTAATTGCAAAGTATGCATTAGTAACAAATCGGTGTTTAATGGTGATATAAAAAGAGAAATCTGAAGGTCAAGGATAAGGATCAGGTGCCTGTATATGCATCTGCGTGTAGAACACTGTACTATACCTGAGCAAATATTGCAAAAATACATTAATTTGAGTAAAATGATAGGTTTTGTTAAAGTATTTGCTATCTTTTTTACTTGCATGACTTTATGCTCATATGGAAGAGCATCTCTTAAAAGAATACAAACTGCAAATACCTACTGAAAAGATTCATGTGGCTGACATACCACTGATGAGGAAAGTACAGAACAAACAGAAAGATGCCGATTAAAAGAGATGAAAACATCTACTTTTAACTACATGGAAGAAGCCATATCTACGGAGCATGAACATAAGCAAAGAGCTTCAGTTTTTAAGTAATCAGATATTAAACAGCATTGTTAGTCACCTGAAAATAGATGCAAATATTCCATGTGCAATGTCATGGCTTATTTTAAGGTATTCTCAACCTAGTTGAAAATAAAGATAATTAATTACTCTCTGGTCTTTAAAAATAAATAGAAGCCAGAAAGGCACCATGACTTCCATTATTCTCAGCTACTCAGAGAACCTGGAAAAACTGGCTTTGGAATGCAATGGGCAAGGCATACTTTGGTTCTGTTTTAGCATAGTGCCTTGGTTTGTTTTCTTCACTTGATGTCTTAGGTTTTAACTTTTATATTTTTCAAATCCTGTACTGCCTGGTGTGTAACTCTGAAGTTTCTTGTGGCCTGTGAGCTGCTGTTCTCTCCTGCTGGTCAGACATAACAAACCTCTGCAGCTTTCCACTCCAAGGACACCACGCCCAAAATGTGTAAACTAAAAGCCTCTAGAAGGGGGGCAAACTTGGAGTAATTACATCATGAAACTGAGGTTATAATTGGAGAATTAGCCCTGATATGCAAATGAACCAAACAAAGTGTGAAGAACCCGTGACCCAGGGTCCATCTTGGGTATAGGGCCCAGGGTGTACCTTTGAAGGCCCTTCAAATAAATACCTCCTTTTATTCTCTTATTCTTGTCTAGTCTCTGTGTTTTAGGTGGCCACTTAAGGCATCAGACTCACACTTCTGTTGAATGAGCTTATTTTATTTATTTGTGCAACTGCACATGTTGAATTTTACACATAAGTGAGGATATTGCTGTCCATCCAGGTTCACGATACTCAGTTTTGAGTACTGGGTACTAAGCTGAAGAAGTGGCACAGTATGTTCACCATGAACCAAATGAAAATTGATTCCTGCAATTGCAGTTGCATAAAGGTAATTCTGAAATGCAGTTTTATAGTTGGATGAACTGAACTGAAAAAAAAAAACAAACCCAAACTGCAAGAAGAATCTTACCTGAACTGAAACCCGGCTCTTGATACAGAAAACATATACCAGACTGAATTTATCCAGTCTCCCTACATACAGGTGTGGGCTCCTAGCATGCACAGAAAAAGTCTCTGTCATATACTGTTGCTTCCCTTTGCACATTCAGAGCCAAGAACATAAGAGCTATAAAAACAAAGGGCCAGAGAAAACCTCCCAGTGTTTCCCCCAGTTGCTCTCATGGTAGGATGTTCATCAGAAATGAGGCTTCATATTTTTTTCTCTACTGTTTGAATTTCCTGGATTCAGCCCTCCAAACTGAGCCCAGGCCAGCTGCAGTACGATATTGCTATGATTTTTGGGTACTGACCAGCTACCCCCCAATACTTTTTTCTAAGTTTACAGTGGAACAGAGAATATGAAGTGATGCACTAAAGTGAGAGACTCAAAACCAGAAGAAGTGGGCAGTTAAATAAAAGAGATTTTGAACTGCGTGGTCGAGACATATCTGAACACACTGGGTCACATCTTCAATTGGTAGAAATAACCTTAAGACCATTAATCTCAGAGCTACACTGATTCTCCCCTGCTAGTGATGTAGCACAAGTCGAAAAGCATCCAGTGCTGGGATCCCACATTGCTAAGCTTTGGTGCTTTGCAAATTTTATAAAACAAATTGAGAAAACAGTTGTGAGGGGTTGCTAGCATTTTACAAGCTGCCCCGTTAGAGAAGCTGAGCAGCTCAGCTGGTGTGTAGCCTTGGAGCTGCTCTGCCTCCCCACAGCATGGCCTATGCACACTGGCAGGACAATCTGGGATAGCCCCCACAGCCTCTCCCCAGCTGTACATACACCGGCTCAAGGGATCAAATGATGCCTTCAGCCTTCCCAGTATTTACCAAGGCAGCTTTTTGAGCACCAAGGAACATCTTCTCTGAGGACAGTATAAAATCTTCTAAGCATTAAAAAAAAATTGGGGGAGGGGGGGAAATAAGAATACTTTTTCAACAATTTTGAGCACTGATTTTCCTGGGAGGTGTGTTGAGGTGTAGACTACATTCTCAAATGGTTATTCAGCTCTGATGGTCTTTCCATTAACCCTTGTCAATTTAAAATGTGGTAGGGATGTTTTTCACTGCCTATAAATTTACTTATATCCAGCACAGGCCATAGTCCTGGTTGCACTAATGAGAAACAAAGCCAAGTGAATTTGGCATCATCTGTAAGAACAGGCAGCCTGATACTCTAATAGACTTCCTCCATTCACGCAAATATACTTTCATAACATTTCAAGAAGCCACAATGCTCTTTGCTTTCCTCATTTGTAGGTGTAAGATTTTGAGAGAGATTACATTTTAGAGATGCTTCATATAAAGAGAAATTAATGGCACTGGTAAAAGGATCAAGATATATATTGATTATAGTAAGGGCTTAATCCGTCTAGTTTTGCCATATTTACAAGATCAAGAAAGAATGATCAGAAATGCATCTGTATCAAGGTACATTTGGAAATAAACACCAATGCTGGCAAATAAAGCCACAATGCCTTTCAGTATTATTCTCAAAGATTGTTTTGCTTGCCTAGTACAGTGGTTTAACACCAACGTAACTCCATTTCAAAAAAGATACGGGTGCTGGGCTTACCACTCCACTGGGGAACACATTTTCTACTGAGGATTCCCTGCTGAAGTCACAACATGGTGCCACAGCAGCCCATCTGAGGGCAGAACCACGTCCCACACATGTTTTGACCACCAGAGCCATGGTCCACCCCTGCCCACACAACTCCTAGTCACTAACTGACATTGCCAGGGATTTCAGCTAGTGCTCAAATCTGGCTAACAGAAATCAAGATACAGTGTTTTCTATAAACTTGTAATTCGTCTACAGCACAAACGAAGCGAGCACATCCCTTATCATTGATTTCTTTATAATTTGAGCAATGAATGTTTTGAAGCACTGCTGTAAACAAGGTGGGAAGATTACTCCTGTGCATCAGTGTAAGGCGCACGGGGTGGGCAAAGCGAGGCAGAAAGCAGCTTGTTCAAAGGGTCCCTCTCTCCGAGGAGCCCTCGCAGTGCTAAGCAGCACTTGCTGGCTCACTACTTTTTACCTGTGCAGCGGAGCACACAGCCAAACCCACCAAGGCTGATGAGTATAAGCGCCCCTAGAGATGAGAGATGGCCCTCAGCCAAGGAACCCCGAAAGGTGTTTTATTCTGTGGGGTTCCGGTGCCAAGAGGGCGAGGGTCTCTTGGGACAGGTAGAAAAGGGGGTCTCGAGGGGGTGTGGTTACGTAAAATTCAGCCAATAAGGAGAGAGGGGAACAGGGGGTTGGGTTGCATCCCTATATGGATTTATGAAACTTGCTAAAGAGAAGCATTATATACCCGAGAAGTGACCCACCACCGTGGGAACTCAGCCCGCACTTCTGTTTGCTCAGCTACCGCAACACATCAAGAGTAAAACAAATAAGAAAAGACTGTAAAAAAGAGGATGTTTTCATGCTGAAACAGACCAAATCACAGCATGGAACTTTATTTCAGAATCTGACAGCAAAGTACTAATTTGCTTCTTTGAATGATGCAGATTCAATCAATAAATCCCCAGCTAGCAGAGCAAATCCTCCAGGAGAGACCAGAAAATCTGTTTTTTCTGTTGACCAGAAAAAGAGTTCACTCTTCTTTCCACAGAACATTTGAAACATTTAAACTTTTTCTGCTGTACCTTATTTCTAAGATATTACATCCATATCTAAGCCATGTTTTATTTTCATCATATTCCTTAAAAATTCCTTAAGAAAAAATTTAGCAAATAAAAAGATAATTCATCTTCAGGGAACCAGTAAACTATTTCTGCACAGCAGAGATTCTACCAGGTACTTCAAGATATGTATCTTGCTCACTGAGGTCAGCTTGATGACAGTGCCAGCAAGAGATGCCCAGAGCCTGAAAAGGAATCACAAGTCAGGTCGTTCTCTGTTGATTCTGTGATATTTTAAAGTCTGCCTCAGTTCCTGGAATGTCAGGACTCCAAGATAAATACCAGAAGAAAACTTTTTGTAGCTAAGAACCCTTCTGGATGCAAAACTCCCACTCTGGTTAGAATGTTTACTTGCTAGAGAAAAGATTTAAATTGAGGAGCATCAAGACTTGCACTCGGATGACCCTTTTTGGTTCAGATGTTAAGAGAAGATTCCACTGCACCATTAAACCTCCTACTCTCCTCTTCTGCCCAGAGAAAGAATAAGAGATTGGGTGGGGGAGCAAGGGAGGGAATTACAGCTTCTGCGAAGGAACATCAAGGGAAAATGAACTGTCATCATACCTCTGTTCAAACAGAAAGAAGTGAATTTTTGTAACACACCTGAAAAGTTAGAAATTAAGTAATATGTATCAGTTTTAAAAGAAACATTTTTTTTAGATGGCATTACCTTAACCACAAAATACACAAAATATTAAATATTAATTTTCCAAAGAAAAATATTGTAAGGACTTCCCATTCTATTAGTCACAGGAGTTACAGGAGGCCTCCTGGTGAGAATTTACACTTCTGGAAATGACTGCCTCCTCCCAGGTCACTCTGTCCCTAGTCCAGTTTGTGTAGCTGCTTGTGTTAACACCCTGTGCCCCAGTCACTACTCTTGCTGGTTGCTGCTGCAGAATTTTGTGTAAATAAGACATTTGTAAGTAATCAATAGAAATTGTTCCTGCATAAATGGTCAGGTAGGACAGTATTTTATGTGCAGTTGTTTAAGAGGAATTTTTTTATGTAGTCAAGATATATAAGTAGCAATGAATTAAACAAGTGCTGGGCGGTGCCTGGATTATAAGAAGTGAGCGGAGCAGAGGTTCAAGGGCTCACCCCATACAGCTGAAAATGCTTCTGCAAGTGCCCTTACATTGGAGACTCCTGTCACCTCCAGACAAACACCAACTATTTTGCTGAGGAGATCTGATCCTCCACTATGGTAAGATCTTCACAAATTTTGTTTTCTTTATCAGTCACTCTCCCTGAGTGTCTATGCAACAGCAGGATGGAAAAACAAATGTCTGTGCAAGAAAAGAATGGAAAAAGGATATAAGACTCATAATAAATTCCCATTCAGTTTCACTCTGCTGTAAGAAAGGCAAATTCTGTCTGGAGACACATAACAGAACAACAGTCTGCAAGAGAAATGAAAGGATCCTTTTGCTTCTCCCAACACAGGAAGATTCAGGTGAGGGCATAAAACTAAATCGGTTCTTCATGTCCACAACAGGCAGGACAGGAAACAGTGAACATAGGCCACAAAAAGGAAGATTCAGGTTAGAAACAAGGAAAAACTCTCTTTTAAGAAAAGATCCTGGATGGTGGAGTAGTCCATTAGAAATGTTACTAAATAATCTGCAACGAACATGGACTTCCTGATCATTTGAGTGCCTTTACCTTTACAACCTGTGAAAACCTCTGTTCGGTTCTATCCCCGATGAATTCCATGATACGCAAAAGGAAAGAAGGAGTCGAAACATATTTCTGTTACTAGTGGAGCTTATAAGACCATTAAGTTCACTGTAACTGAAATATGCTGTTATAGGAGCTTTAATACCTTGAGACACCATCTAAGTAAATAGGCATTTGCACTCCTAGACACATTAGCAGATGAATAACCAATCTCATAAATGTGTAATGAATGAATAACTTGTTCCAATCCCTGGAGGTAACACACAGACTTGATACCATAATTTTCTCTTTTAGAAGTGTCCGTTTCAAGGACAAGCCTGTGAATTTCCTGTGATATGAACTGGTACCATCATGATGTGCTTATCTTTACGTGGGTCTATTTGCAGCAGGAAGCCCCCTTTTGTTTAAATTGAGACAGCTGCCAAACATCACATCCCTTGTACAACACCCAGACACTTGTCAGCAGCAGTGGTGGTTCCTGCAGCCTCCCTGCACTGAGGGGGCTGTGAGAAATGCCTCACAGCGAGTCTGACATCAGGAACCTGTCTGTCCTCCTGCCCCCAGCTCACATGAGCAGCCAGCAAGGGGAGGTACAGAGTACCAGCAGAGAGCTGAGGGTGAAGGCTGACTCCCTTAGCTCCTTTCCCAAAGGGGGCAGGAGCAGGGAAAACAAAGCTGCCGAGGGGAGAATAATTTGTCAGCAGAGAAGATGACAGACAGGTGCATTGTTCCCTGTTCCCAGGAAGGCTACAGCAAAAGTGGAGGTGAAATCATACCTTTAAACATACCCTTTAATCAAGCCAGCCTGCTTGCTCATGACACAGGATTTGCTGTCATTAATGAAGACAGAGGAACACAAGCCTCTGTAAGGGACACTCCGTGAAGGTGAAAATCCAGAGAAGGTCTCTGAAGCATACACTGGTGCCTGTGGAGCCATGAACTTACTGAAAGCACTGTCTGCACAACCTGAGTCTTAGAAAACATCTCACAGCACTGTAAGCTCTCTCCTCTTGAGAGAGGAGAAAGCCAGTCCCTCCTGAGCTCTTCCCTGCCCATCAGTTTACTGTAAGAAGATTCAGCACCATCTCTGGCAACACATTCCCTTCCACCTGCACCACAGATTTCACTATGTCCAGTATCTCCCTCCTTCAGACTTCTCTAGGCTCATGTGAACCCACGTGAACACCATTTAAATTCCTTCCCAGAGATAAGCATCAGCCTTTCCCACACTGGAGGAATACAGCAAGTCGCTTACCTTTTTTCAGCTGCTGAAGATTCAGCTGCTGAATTCTTCTTGAATAATTATAACCAAAATTATATATTTGACTTGCAGAAAGCCATGTGAGAAAAATCAAGTGAATCTTGTGAGAGTCCAAAAATTCTGAGTGGTTCTCAAGAAGTTACTTTTATTAGCAAGTGCGCATACAACCTCCCACTCATTAAAATAAAAAAAAAATATAAATCCCTAAAGAATCATAAATAAACTATGTATTAAGGTTCAACACATGTAACTGTCAGGTTTCAGGAAAAATGACAGCATTCAATACAGAAAAAGACAACTACATCTTCAGCAACTACAATCACTAATTAATTAGTTCTGATATAACTTCAGAAACATTTTAATAGCAGCCATTCTAATTTATGACTTAAATGCTTTTGCTGATGTGAAACATTACACCTAAGATAGCACAATATAAAATAGCACCTATCAGCTGCTGTGTTGTCTGTGGTGGTGTCCACCCACTTTACTGAGGAAAATTACCAATGAACCTCTGAGAGAAGGAAGATGCTGCGTGTGGGTATCGGTGCAGAGCCTGACGGCAGCAGAGCCCAACGCTCTCAAGGCACGTGACAGGCTGAACATTCAGAAGCAGAAATTGTGTTGGGGAAGGAAGGTTTGTTTCCTTGGTTTTGTGAGTTCAGTTTTTTACCTCCGGATCCTTTTGTATTTTTCTCTCTAAGTCAAAGAAAATAAGTTTTCTGATGTAGGATATTTTGAGGGGGAAAAAAAAATCAGTGTTATTTTGTCTATTCCTTCACTGACCTATGCCACTCACTATTCCTTGTTTTTCAGAGCTCAGCATCAACGTTAGGCTCCCATTCAGCATGGCTACATTCCTATCAATCACTCTTTCCTCAGGAGAAAAATATGTTTCTCTAGCATAACTGCTATCTACGTTGGTTCTTCTTATTACAGGCAGATGACAAAACACAGCAGCTGAGGCTGTAGGGTGTAATCTGACTGACCTACATTTCACTAAGTATCAACCTCTACAGGCTTTTAACACATTATTTCCTACTTTCAACTCATTTCAGCATTTAAACTAAAGTTTTCCAAAAGTCTCCCTACAAATGAGGAAGATTTAATTTAACAGTCTCTGCAATTAGACAGAGGCATGACTTTCTGTGTTTATTTATAAAGTATGCCGTATGTTTGAGTCAGATGTCACCTAACAACTGCACCAAATCCCATTTTTTACTCTTACACCTCATCCTAAAAAGACTAATACAAACATGCAATTTTCTTCTGAGTGGATCATGTTGAAAGCATTGAAGGTACTAAGGTTTAGTATTTTACAGCTCTGAGGGAATTAAATGGATCATATGGAATTGAAATACATTTTTCTGATCAGTGTTTTCATAAAACATTATTGTACCGTCTTTGAACTGTTGAAGTGTATTCAGAAAAATTCAGTGAAATCGCAACCAGAATGAAATTCCACTCATCTACGTTACAGCATCTTCGGGCCAAACAAATAATCATTACAGAACACTTAGTTTAGAGGATAGATAGATAAATAGATATATATGTACATGTATGTATATGTACAAGACAACATAATAACAGCTCTAAGCTATTCAAGTAGATTCTTCTTAGCACAATGATTTTTATTAAGAACGTGATAGAAAGGCAACAGTGCACTAGCTAAAGGGGCACTGGCCAATCAATATTTCTATTTATTGATCTTCCTTTAAAATATTCTGCTGTTAAGATATTGTTAAAGCATCTCCTTCCTCTACGAAGAGGACAGTCGAGTGGAGGGAGACAAAACCACTTTGGAGACTGGTGTTGATATGACAATAATTATTCTTAGGAACAGAGGGTTTTAGGTATTTCCATTGTGCTTGCCAGTTTCCATTTGCCCTGGAAAACATGAAAACAGCGGTGACAGAGAGTACCTGCCTGGGCTGCGAACCAAGACAAAGCTGGCTTATCTGGTTTGAAGCCTGAGAGGCCCAATGGCAGCTCCTCCGTGGGAGCACGGAGTGGCCACGGCGAAGGTGGCACTGTAGGTCTGCTGCCCGCCCGCCCTGCATTACTGACCTGCAGCCATAACCCACAGCAGAGACTGGTGCTTGCCATTCTCCTGACAGGCAGAACTACACATTTGCATTTAAATTATCTCGGAGCCACTGCAAATGCTAAAAGTTAGCGAAACCAAGGCCAATAGTGTACATCTCTTACACTCTTCCGCAGTGACTCTCGTAATTGCTTCACCACTGTTCTCCACTGCTGTTCATTTTTTCTTTAAATTGCTGTACGTTTATAGCTTCTTAAGACAGATTATTTTCTTGAACTCCTCTATAGCACACATTGATCTTCTTTCCTCTGAGTGCAAATAATAATTATGTAGCTTTCCAATAACCTTAATTAAAAAAGAAAAGCCCAAAATCATACTCCACGGTGCTGATACCTTTATTCTAACCGGTATCTGCTGTTATTTTCAGTGACAACATTTACTACTGTTGTGAAGAGTTGCAGTTCTGTATCTGAAGCATCTTGATCTGTAAAATAGTTCTGTATATCCCTGATAATAAATTTTAAAGTTTCTAACTTCTCAAAACTATTTATTACTTCTCAGACTCTGAGAGCCCAAAGTATTATTCCAGGGCGCCTTCTGTGGGCATGTATCACGATGAGAAAGCAAAATCAGAAGACCATTACTACCCTGACAATTACATTTACCAGGCAAGGCTGAGGAGAAGTGCATTCCCTGGAGAGACAGAATTACATGCTAAAATCACTCAAAGGGATCACCTATCACTCGATCCAAATAGGTGCTGAGAACTCATTTTATCAGCATTAACTGATCACAGCAAAAGACTGTTGGTTAAAATGATCCTTCTGGTTACAACTCCATACACCAGTGCAATTCAGACAGACTCTCATTAGCCCATTAACTCCCATGCTGGAAGAAAAAGCTCGTGGTCTTGGTTCAACTCTCTTTTCAGTCACTACTTGTCACTGTTACAGGTATTATTTAAATACTTCTCCTTTTGAACATCCAGAATCCGACTTCTGGAATATTTTTGTCAATGAAAGCCCCAGGCCCACATGACGTGAAAATAAATGTGCTCATGTCTCTTTAATAACTTAGAAAGAAAATAGAGTATGAAATATAAACTCTGGTCTGCTTCTGTGTGCCACTCGAGGTGTTGCTTTATCCACTCCTCTCTTTTGGGGTGTGAGGCTGACAGAGGTCCAACACGCAGAAATTGTGCCCATCCATGAACACACTGGGTGCATGAACAAAGCTGCAAACAGCTTGGGGTGCTCTCTTCTCTTAGCTCTCGTCTTTTTGAAAGTACAGTCGGCTGGCGTCCCTCACGCTGCATTTGTACTTCCTTGCACTACACAGACCAAGCTCCACCATTCATTAAGCCTTGTTTTTCACCCTGCCTTTGACAAGCTGCATGGCAGTATTCATTGGGTCTGCCCTACCATCACAGCCTGATTTGTAACCTGACTGCTCAGCTGTCAGCTCCACTGCAGGTCGTGTTTTATTTTAATAAAACTGTGGGAGTGAGACAACTTTTTTGTATGAGCATGGTGGAGGCCTGGAGCTTGCCTAACTCAATCCATTAAGGATTTATATATTAGCTGGTCTTCAATATCTATTTAAATAGGAAGTGTTAGTGATCTGACACAATGCTCAGAATAAATTTAATTGACTTTTGTTATTTTTCCTTTTCGGGGTCAGCAGAACTGAGTGGTGTTAACGCTCTGCTACTGGAAAGACTCCTCTACCCATTAGTGACTGCAGAAGAGAGTACAAACCTACCAAGCATACCAACACACAGGACTACACCCCAGCCTGCTGAGGATACTCACACTTCATATTAAAACCTAAACATCGTGAAGTATTTAATTCAAACAGGTGAAGTTTAATGAGGAGCAGGAGGTTAACTCAGCTAATCTTGATGGACTAATTATTTTTTTCTCAAATTTCCAAAAAATTAATATAAAACACCCAAACGCTTTAAAATAGCTTGCACATCCTCAAAAAATAAGGCACCTGGATTTGTCACTCCTAGAACTTTACTAAACTCACACCACTTGCTTTTCTCAAAAGGAAAATGTAAGCTCGTGGGTTAAAAAAAGATAAGGCTCACTTAAATGGGAATTGAGGAATGCAGAATCTTTGCAAAATTTAATTCATAAAGTAAAAGAAGTATAACTAAATATATAGGAGACAACTAGAATTAGATTCCCAGGGCAGCAACATTACTGGTTCTGACAAGGTGAATTTATCCAAGCTTTCACAAACAGGATGTCAGATTTACCTCAGAACATGCTTGTATTTTTCTGTTCCATCTTTTCAATCTGATGACATTTCACAGACTGCTGTGCCATTAGCAAATAGGTTGCTACTTTTAAAAAATGGCTTTGTCAAGCTCAGAATTTGACAGAGAAATACAGTTCTGATTCTGACACCTGTGTTTCAATTCACTATCAATCATCAGGTTAATTAATGCTCAGGAGGTAAATGTAAACCAAGGACCAAAATTACCAGGAACAACTTTTGCACTCTCTAATGCCCTTTTTTGCCTCACTGATGTAATCAACAGAAGAATAAGAAAAAGGCTGAAATTCTTTCCATTATAGAAAATAACTTTGTTCAATAAAAACTTCTTTGCAGGTCTTGTTTAACTCCATAAATGACATTTTGGTCTGATTGATGTTTCCTGTTGACTTACATAAAGCTGCAAATCATTGCCTGTCTTCTGCTTGTAACGGGATATATATACAGGGTATATATATATGGGTATTTGATGAATTTCATCTATATGGAAGAACAGTTGTTTTTTAAAAGGTAAGAAGTAAGATATAGGTCTGATTCTGCAGCCCTGACCTTGTGTTGCATTGTCTTAGACTTAATACAGATAAAAATTCCAGGGAATGACATACAGTCATCAATTGTCTTCAAGAAAGATTTTTGCCATTTTAACACCGTTTCAGAAATTATATGTAGACCAATGAAAAGAGTGTTCACTCAACTTAAAATTATTTTAATTTGCTTGAACTTCTCCGACAAATAAAACCAAGAAAATAACTGAAATAAACATGTTTCAAACCTCACCAGGGAGGAGCTGATTTACTGTCAAGAACTGCTTTCTGTGTCCTGCACTGCCCCTTGCTGGAGTACCTTACAAATGTGACAGTGTAAACTCTAATACCAATACTAATTAAAATGTTTTATTAGCATCTGAACTCTGAAATAATTTTAAGATACGATGATTGCACAGTTTATTACGTTGCTTAATCAACAGCTCAGTGTCACACATATGGACTTCTTTTCTGTAAAACTATTGACCATCCTGACTTGCAAAGACTAATTTTGATCCATACAGAGCTGATGAACATTGTTAGCTTTTTGGGTTTTTTTGTCTCATAAACAGTTACTATTGAAAAAAGAAAGTAGTAAAATAAAACACACAGAAATATTGCTGCTTTACTGCTAATGAAAAGTGGTGAGGAAACCAAGTCAGGCAGATGTTTTCCTAAATAAATAACATGTCTAAGATGTAAAGTAAACGTGAGCATGACCTATATATAGAAATGAGAATAAGAAAAAAAACCCCACCAATATCTGTTACCTGTGAAACTCCCTTAGAATTTCCTGTTATCTGTCAAAAAAAAAAATCTGAAAATCTGGTGTGTCTTCCTTTTGTGTGTGTTACTCATCATAGATCCACTCATTCATTCTCACATTTCCAAGCCTGACAAAATAAATACACTTGAGTACCTCTGTCTGCAACTGCATTTTCCAGCTTTATTGTTCTGGTCCTTGTTTGATTTCTTTTAAGTTTTCCGTCATGGATAATATTCAGCCTCGAAAAAATAACATGTTTTCACAAAACTTTAAAGGTCATTTGTAAGTGTGTGTGTAGAAACACTGGATTACATGTTAGAAGCTCAACAAATGCTTTCCTGCATTAAAGTAAATCCTACCACAACACAACTTCTAACAAAATGATTTGTAATATTCCTCATCTGCTCATAATTTATTCAATTGTGCTCGTATTTTTAATTGGATCCTAGCTGCATATATTAGGTTTGAAGAAAGCTCTTCTATGATGCCAGATTTATGTAAGCCTGATGCAAGTTACTCTGTCCTTGCCTTTCAATGGGAACAATCCTTTGTTGGTGAATGAAGCCAAGGACTGACCTTCCTTGAGCTCTCTCTCTGGAACTACGCATTCTTAGTTGTCAACAAGTAGCAAAGCACTCGACTGAACACTTGGTCTTTGCACTGGACTGAGTGACATCACTCCCCTGAAAGACGGGGGCAGTGTAAGGGTCAAAACAACTCGACTACATTTGAAATATTGCCTTTAATTTTAAAATGCACAGGAAAAAAAAAAAGGAGCCAAAGGTGGCCAGGTACTTAAAAGCCTTTAAGAACTTGCGGAGAAAGCCTGAGGGAAGAGCCTAGCCCTGGCCATACTGACAGCTTTGATTTCACCCTCAGACTTATAAAACAACTTGAGAATTTGGCCCAAAATATAAAGGGGCCAAGTGGCAAGAACAGGAATTAAACTGTACCTCTTAAATAATTCTCCATGTTGAGAGATCTATGGGTGGTATGAACATTATAGGAACAGAAATTACTAAAAAATATGAGGCAGTACAGGAAAAGGGCACCACCAAGCACCTGCATCCCTTTGAGAACTTAGAAAGAAAATAAAGTATAAAATATTAACTTTGGTCTGTTTCTGTGTGCCATTCTAGGTGTTGATTTAGTCACTCCTCTCTTTTGGGGTGTGAGGCTGACAGAGGTCCAACACGCAGCAATTCTGTTTTCCTACTGTTTCCCCATCCAGGAACACATTAAGATACATGAACAAAGCTGCAAACAGCTTAGGGTGCTCTCTTCTCTTAGCTCACACACTTCCTGCTGCTCGAGGGAAGCTCAGTGTGGCTACTTAAAATGTCAACTCTCTGCCACAGCTGATTACACATCTTCTCTAGAGTAGAGCGTCATCAAAGAAAAAAACATCTGTGTGTTTTTCAGAGTGGATAGCTCTATGTGAAAGCTAAATTTAATCCTGCCAAACACACCAAGCCCCTTTCCAGGAAGCCTGCAGAAGAGCAGTACTGAGAATAAGAATCTGGATGCTACCACAGACATAGCATGACAAAAAGGATGACAGTAAGTCTCAAGGGTAAGACGGTGTCGCTGTGCTTCATCTGTACAAAATGAGGCAGCCCAACTCCCAATTTACTCGTAAGACTTGATTGAGGGGGACAGAAGGACAATATATTACTACTGTATTTGGCACCAGTGTCACTGTGGCTGGAACACTGTGCCTATTTCGAGCATCCAAATTTCAAGAAGGATGCTGAGAAATTGGACAAGGTTCATAACCGAGCCTAGGGAATGATTAAAGAATTAGAAGACATACCTTCTAGTGAAAGACTCCAGAAAGTTAATCTACTCAGCTCATCAAAGAGAAGGTTAAGGGTTGGGTCTTAATCATAGTCTCTCATCTAATACGAGAAGCAGAAGTTTGACAGTAAAAGAGTTTATCTTCTGCCTAATTATCAGGGGTCCAGTGGTTGAAAGCTGGATATAAATACATTCAGATTCAGAAAAGACAGAAGGCAGGTTTGTTTACTAGCGGATTTAATTTTAACCAGCTAATTAACTACTGGAGGAAAAAAAAGAAGAAAAAGCGTGCTACATTTTACCAGTAGTGTCAAATCAGATTGATGCTTTTCTGAAAAAATATATTGCAGTTCAAGTACAGCTATTGGATAGAGGTTGTGCTTTTTACTGAAAGATTTAAATAACACAGAATGAACTTACAGAAACAATGTCATCAACATACTGTACTAAAGAGAATTGTCCCGATTTCTGAATATAAGTCCTTTAACTCAAAACTAGGTCTGCCTAAACCTGAATTTAAAAAGATGCCTACTGAACACTGAATCACTAAAAGGACATAACTAGCAGCAACTTGTAGGTAGAATTAAACACGTGAATTTAGCCAACCGCAAAACACATACACAATATCCACTTCATTAAGGGCTGTATTCTGAGAGACTGTTTTGCCACAATGCTCCCCAAATCATTCCCAGTTATTGATTTGCAATGTCCAAGTGGATCAATGTGACTCTGATAAAGATGATGATAAGGATGAATGCTTCAAAGTGGAATGATTGTCCATAGCTGTCTGACAGATAAGCTTCTGAACATGTCTGACATTACTGGGAAAATACAACATAAAAATTGAACAGGTATTGCTCCGATCCTAAACTAGAACTCCTTTGTATATGCCTTCACCAATTGCCTGCAAGCCTAAATTTCACAAATAAAAAAGTGTATTGTTTACATCATATTAGCTAGTAGACAATTTTTTGGTAGACCAAAGAAAACATTACAGCGACCTGACAGGCCTTAATATTAACCTGGAGGTATGCCAAAATCTGCCTATTTCTTATTCAGATTGACTTTTATTATCTGCTTATCAGAACCTGAAAGCATTGACTGCAGAACTGTCTATTCCTTTCGGGTGTCAAGCTTGGAAAAATGGCTGTCAGTCGGTAGTCAGATTCATACTGTTGCCTTGACACACAAGAAGTGGATTTCATTAGAGACAGCCTAGCACTTTCCTCATTCACTGAGTGATCTGGCTTCACAATTTGATGCCCTGGGAAAATAATTTAAAAATACATTACAAATACATTATGTCTCATTTTAGCATGCATATGTTCTTGAATGCTTTCGGTATTTTCAGCATTCTCTTACAGTTAAAGGTGAGAGCAAGATTCTTTTGTCCTGCCTGCCAGGATCACGGGATTACCCAGCAGAAAGGTGCCATGAGTAGCAGGACAGTAACGTCACAACCCAGCACTGCCTAGGGCTGATGCCCCATTTGAGTCTCCAGAGATTTTCCAAAAGGAAAGGGAATGGACATGTTGCTCTAGGGCTCAGAAGAGGTTCATGGTGCAGATCCATGCCCCAGGCAAGCTTGCAGAGATGGGCATGACTGCATGCAGTGTAAACCAGCTCAGCACTAGCCCATGCAATGCTTGCTGTCCAAAGCATTCAGACAGATCCAAACCAGCTGCACACCTAAAACATGTCCATGTTCTGAAGGACAGTCCTTTTTTTTATTTTCATCATACTGTGTTTCTTTTTATGCTATTGCTGTCTATTAATTTTACCTTTTTAGAAAAGTTTAGAACTAAATCCCTTTGTTTTTCAGCATACTAATAGGATAGTCTTATCAAGAGAGACATTAAAGCAGCCAGCACTTTCTGAGCAATCTGCATCATTCCAGGTTAATAAAAATATATACAGGTTACTACAGAGCTTAGGAAATGAAACACTGATCCTAGGCAGTAGCACTAAGAGCTTTACAGGTTTAATGTTTTACAGCTGTGGAGGTGTATGTTTGTATATTTCTAAACTGCTTAAATCAGTGGGATTCAATACTGTAAGCCTTGAGGATCAAGCTTATTTTTGAAAGTTCAGGGGACAATAACAAATGCTGACATAGATCCTCTGTATTATTCTGAGCTATATTTTTGAAAGTGTAAGGTGAATTCAGAATATTTTTACATTTGATAGACTCTCATGGACTTTTTTCTTCCAGATAGGCTTGGGACAAATGCTAAAATTTTTCTGTTTTGCCATATTGTGCTATTTTTTTTCCCATCAATTATTGTGGGCACAACACAGCTCCCCAGCATCATGGCAAGGTGAAAAAGGCAACTTACCAAAAGTCGGTAGCCCTTTTCTGATGTTTTGCTCACAGAGGGATGCTTTCTGTGCAAAGGGTGAAGTTTCAAGGTCTGTCTAAGCAGATTCCACCAAGTTATTTTTGTGCTGTTTCAGTGACCTGAACTGGTTTCTTGTAGATGGCACTCAAGTTGGCAGAAGGTGGGCGGTGTGAGCAAGACATTAGGCTTGGACGGGCAAGAATTGAAGCTCTGCATCTGGGCAGTAACAAACCAGATCAAGTCATACCCTGAGACTCAGTCTAGAGGGTTTTTTTTCTGCTGTTTAAGGGAACTGAGTCATGGAGGAATCCTCCTGAACAGTTCAAGGAACATTAGAGCCAAAGCAAGGGAATACAGTCAGCTCAGAGGTACGATGTGGCAGAGCCATAGCATAAGAATATGTTTTGGCAGATAGACAGTTAAAGAAAAATAAACATTTCATTGCAAGATTTTTTTTAGAGGTTTCTGTTTAGCCCTACCTAGCAATAGCAACCAGAAAATCCTGTTAAGGAACAGCAGCAGTAATGCACACAGAGCCATCCTTCTGTAGAAGGAAAAATGTGAGGTCAGTATGAGTTGGGGCCCAGGGATGAAAATGTGTGACTGGGTGACACTGCATGCATTGCTACACAGCAAAGAGACATGCTCATCCAAGTTGCATAAGAAGCAACAACAACACAGGTCTTATATTCTTTCCCCTCCAAGTCACACAAATATGCAAATTTAACATCAAGTGGTTGATTTTTAATCATTTGTAATGGAGATATTAGAACCAGTACCCTCGAACTGATGCTTTGAAAGCCATGATTACTAGATAATAGTCAATAAAAAGCCCTCATACAAATTTTTGTGCCAAGAGGAGCAAGCTCGGTATTTTTATGCCAGCATCCCATATTACTTGTTAAAACCAAGGTCTCATGAATAGCGTGCTCACAGGAAATCTCATTACAGAGAGTACACTAGCTACTACCTAGCAAAAAATGTATCTGAAAATACGCTGTGAAGAAGCTGAGTATTGATATACTGCATATGAGTCTAATGGGGAAAACTGTCAAAGGTTCCAGGCTTCAATAATACCTGTGTTAGCCGAGTTAATTGGAAGTCTTACCTATAACCTTTCCTGAATATTTCCTCTCCTTGCAATGATCTGTTATTTCCTTGCTTGTTAATGGAACAACAGGTAGAAATTTCCCAAGTGACAGCCTGCTCTGCAGGCTGGCTTATGAACACAGAGGAGTGCATTACAGCCATCCTCTGCTAAAGCTGTCGTTCTGGGGATACAATTTGCAGTCTTCCTTACCAACTTGAAATAACCTCAAATATTTTGTTTTGCTATTAGAAAGGCAGAAAAACAGCGCATCAATTTGTTGACTTTTTTTTTTTCTTTGAAGGAATTCTTGGGTACTACAAAGGCCTGTTTCAATTTTTCTAAAACTTCAATGCTATGAAAAAAGAACACTTGGAGATACTGTGCCGTAAGAGCTGTAACTGAAGGGAATACAATGATATAGTGGTAGAGGGAAAATACACTGGTAGAGAGTAAAAATTGTTTCATTGGGAGATTTTCTCTTTAAGGTTTCCATTCACCCCTACACAGGAATAAAAAGTAGAAAAGATTGTAAAGGAAGAGTATACAGTAATATATCTAAAGGCTAGACAGCTGCAGTCCTTTTTTTTTTTTTTTAATTAAATTGAGCAGAGTATAAATATGCACATATATTAGCTTTCAATATATTAGTGTTTGTTTTCCTTCCTTTTTTGGCATAGAAGTTCATTTTAAAAATAAGAAACATGACAGGATGTTTTTCTTTAATTTAAAAGAAGATCTTATCTCCTTCTCAGAAATCTTACTCTATTTGGGTCTTTAGGTCACAGTAGGAGTTTTTTTAGCTCCTCATTACAAGATTCAGCAGAGATGTAATGGGATCTCTGCTTCACGAGAGGAGAGGGACCACCACACAGGAATATTCTACAAGCTCAGAGCAGCATTATAATCCTAGTGGAGCAGGCAGATCAAGTTTCTTTGTTGGAAGACAATTCTGGTCCCAATTGTCTTATGTTTAAGAAGAAACTTGTAAAACAAAACTGAAGCATTCCCATCTAAACTACAAATGTTGTGATTTATCATTAGACCTAAAACTACCAATGTATAGATCTCCAATGGCCAGGAATGATGGAAAACCTACATTACCTGTTGTGCATACTTGTTTGCTATTTAAACTTTTCCTATGGTTCCCTTCCTAGCCCTAACCCTAATCCTTTCACTTTCTTAGGTTACAATATTAATATTCCTACTCATTGTACTTGAGTTCTGAAGGGTTCAGATGCTCTATTATTTTATCTTTTTTTTTTTTTTTCTCCAGATTACTTATTTTTCCTGAGAAAAAAAGGCTTCAGCAAGAAGGTGTTGCCACTAGCTCTCAGCTGCATGAAAAAAAGATGTCAGAGCAACACTTGGAGCATCCAATTTAGATAAGGGTTAGTTCTATTTGGAAAATTTTAGAGAATGCTAGGATAAGAAGGTTATCTGCTGACCAGCTGAATGACAGTCAATGAAGAAAATGTAAGCATCCTTCACGAAGGATGGTTGTATCAGAGAGAGTACATTAACAAAATGAATAAGAACCTCCTACTCAGAATCATTTACAAAGTTATTGTACCAGATAAGAAACAGCTAGAGTTCAGGAGTCTATCTCTTATAAAACATGATTAGATTCCTTAATCTCAGGAGTGATGAATATTTACTCTTGAGCTCTTGAATGTATCCGAAGATTTACATACATTTATTCCAATAATTTAAGATTTGACAAAACACTGATGCAGCTTGTAAGCCTTCCCTCGTGGAGGCACAGCTGAACTGGCAAAGCAGCCTTCCACCAGCAGAGCAGACAGTCAGTACTTCAAGTCACATAACAGAAATCATGGAATAGTTTCTTTTTCTGCTAGAATCACTGCTGCATACCAGAGTTTCTGCTCCTGGGGAAATTGTCAACCAGAGGCCTCCTCCTCTGCTCCTTGTGCTCTTGCTGGGTGGCCCTAGTAAATCCCTGACACAGACAGGAAGTCTCAGCACAAGGGGAAATGTCTTAAACAGCTCCATGAGCAAAGACACCAGGACAATGGGTCTCTGGACCTGAGGCACCGGACTGACTCACTAAGGAAGTGTGAGTTCCCATGGGATCTTCTCCCAGGGTGCAAGCACTGGAGGGACTGCACTCATCGAGGGGTATCTCTGCTGCTTGGTGAGGTATCAGGAATCTATCAAGTCTCCCACGTACAACACAAGGATAAAAGAAAAAGGTAACTGTAAATGACCAAAAGGATGGAAAAGTAACTGGCTATACCAAAACCAGAGAGCAAAGAAACTGAACTCAGTGACACTCCCACTGCCCTCCCCAAGGAGGGATGTAGTATTACTTGCAAATTCCTACTGCTAGACTATCCTTTCTTACTTCTTTGATTATGATGATTGTTGGAATGTATATATCTATCATAAAAAACCCCCAAACCCAGTAGATGATGTGTAATTTACAGAGAAAAGAAAGTTGAAGAAATTAGTTGACTAAAAGTTATATTCTTAGCTCTTATTCCAAACTGGGCCACTTTACCAGATAATATGATTTATTCTTAGCTCCTCTTTGAGAAGGAAATATGTGTCCAGCTATGCTCCAGAGACAGTGCATTTCTTCTAGACCTCTATGGCCAAAAACGATCAGTAGCTCGGTAGTTTTATGCAGTAAGGTCTATGCAATAAGAAAAGTGGAAGCTTGCTTTGCACACCAGAGGCTTACTTGGAGCCTCCCTCGTGTGTGTTACCACTTCTGAAGAGCTCAATTCCTTGCAAGCAGAGGAGCTTCTTCTTTCTTCTCTAAATACTACTTCCTTTTCTTCTGTATTTTAGAGCATTGTGGATTTCTGCCTCCTGATTACTGATTTTGCTGTAACACTTCACAAAGTGTGAATATACATCTGTGGGCATAAGAAGTGCTAGCACTGCAGTATCTGCATTTTAGCAAATGTTACCTTCAATAAGCACGCTTCGTTGGAGACAGCAAGAGTGTGTTTGTGTGAAACTAATCTTCTGGAAAAAAGAAATTGAGCCATCTTGATAAGATAATTTCCACCTAATATTTTAGATCTGCAATGAAGATGTCTCCAGTCAAGATAATACCCTGTACTTTCTTTAGAGTCAAGGAAGAGAAATAAAAATTTGGACGACGTGATTTATGTGACCCTTTTTAAACACATACTTTAGAATGGACTCGTGTAAATCCCACAAGTGCTTATTACTTTCTACGAACTAAAAAGGTGTTAATTGAGAAGCTTGGCTAAGTCAACATTTACACCGTAAGCATTTATTTTGGCATGGTGAATCCCACCGTCTCTAAAGTAGAACAAAAAAAAGGGAAAAAAGAAAAGAAAAAAGCAACTCATGGAGCAAATCTGATTGTCAGAACTGTGTCTTGAAGGGCTGGAGAGCTGTTAAATTCCTTGCAGTTCTCTAGCTGTGCTGCACAACTTCATAATTTGAATCTTCCTTCCATCAACAACTGAATGCTGTTGATTTAATTTCACACAGATACTAATTCATTAACAAATCAATTTAATCAACTAAGCACAATCAATGCAACTCCAACTACAAATTTGATTTGTTGATTGTACTAGTCTCTTGTAATCAGTTTTGTAAAAGAAAAAAGTTTACAGGTTAATTGATTTTTATCCTACTGGCTTGTTAAACTTCCATTAAATGCTAAAAAGAACATTGCGAGCTTCTGCCCCCAAAAAGAAACACAACTTGTAGCTCTGCAAGAATAGATATAAAGCAAGCGAACCTTTTGCCATTTTGCCGTGCTTCTGACTTACAACAGTCACCCACAGAAGATCAAGAAGTTAAAGCGCTCTGAAATAATAATGAGATTCTCCCACCAACCAGTGGGAACTCTTAGAGGACAGGTGAAATGTGATACAGAAGTATTTGTCTCACAAAGAGAAGAAGAACACCTGTCCAAAAGACCTAGCACAGAAATCTGTCTTGTATTTCAACCGGCAAATACGTTTGAAAATTCAGAGCTTATAGCAGAGCACTGGAGCCCTTCCTTCTTCCAGAGCAGAAAATGATACTGGGAAATAATTTATCCTCGAGTTTCATGCTCTCAATTTACACTATTCCAACTTACAGGAGTTGTTTTCTTTCCTGGACAACAATTCAAGAGAAAGGGAAGATCTTAAAGGGACAAGAGACAACAGTGTAAGGAGGTCCTTTGTCCATGACTGCCAGATTAAGGGCATCTAGTTTTATGTATCCTGAAGTACAGAAATAAGAAAAGCCCCCAAAACCAACAAGCCACCAAACTTGATTCCTTTTAAAATGGGAAGAAAATTGAGCCTTCCAGAGGAGCAAGAACTGCTACCAAAGGATACTGAGAATAAGGGAGATGAGATCTTACATTTCCAGGATTGTTCCACCTATGTTTATGGTGCCTCAGCATCAAGATATTCAAGGTGAGAGATGTAAAAATGCCCTTGTGGGCAGTGGTTATAGTACCAGTTTATTGATAACAGTGTATCCATTCTGTGTGTTTTAGTGCATAGTTATCAATGGCAGTTTGTCAGCTCTTCATGAAGAACTTCAAAATGTATTGAGGCTGTCATATGATCCAAACTGGGTGTTCAGCTGCAATTTGAACATTATTTTCTCTGCAATGGGGATAGAAATCTGTGAAATTCGTTACTTTATCTAGTGGATTAACCCTGGCTGGATGCCAGACACCCACTAAAAGCCACTCTACCACTCCCCTCTTCAAGTCGATAGTGGAGAAAAAATATAACAAAGGTTTTATGAATAAGGACAGGAAAATATCTCTTACTTAATAGTGTCATGGGCAAAACGGGCTCAAATTTGGGATAGTAACTGAATTTATTCTTAGCAGAATCAGAGTAGGATAGTAAGAAGTAAAATAAATCTTAAAGACACCTTCCGCCACTCCTCCCTCCCAGCTCTACCTCCTCCCCTGCAGTGGCACAGGAAGGCAGGGAATGGGAATTATGGCCAGCTCATCACACATTGTTTCTCCTGCTGCTTGAGGATGGGAGTCCTTCCCCTGCTCCAATGTGGGGTCCCTCCCATGGGAGACAGTTCTCCATGGACTTCTCCGAAGTGAGTCCATCTCACAGGCAACAGCTCATAAACTGCTGGTCACTTTTTCATGGGGTGCAGTCCTTCAGGTACAGCCTGCTCCAGGGTGGGTCCCCCACACGGTCACAAGTCCTACCAGGGAACCTGCTGCAGCATGGGCTCCTATGTTCACGGGTCTGCAGGTCCCTGCCAGGAGCCTGCTCCAGCAGGGGCCTCCCACGGGGTCACAGCCTCCTCTCAGGCATCCACCTGCTCTGGCGTGGGGCTCCTCCATGGGCTGCAGGTGGATCTCTGCATCCCCATGGATCTCCATGGACTGCAGGGGCACAGCTGCTTCACCATGGTCTTCACCATTGATTTCAGGGGACTCTTGGGTCTGATGCCTGAAGTATGAAGCACCTCCTCCTCCTCCTCCTCCACTGACCTTGGTGTCTGCAGGGCTGCTCCTCTCACATGTTCTCACCCCGCTCTTCTCTGGCTGCAACTACTTCTGCACAGTAAATTTTTTTTCCTTCTTAAATCTGTCATCACAGAGGTGTTACCACAATTTCTAATTGGCCCAGCCTTGACCAGCAGCATGTCCAGCTTTGGGGCTACCAGGGATTGGCTCTGCTGGACATGGAGGAAGCTTCTGGCAGCTTCTCACAGAAGCCATGCCTAAAGTCCCCCACTACCAAAACCTGGCCACAAAAACCCAATACTCTATATCACTGCCAAAAGGTAGCAGATGTTTTTGTATAACTCACCAACCAAAATAGTTATTTTATCCTCCAAAAAAAGGTTCTAATACTGATAGAACCACTCTAATCCCTACGTGAGCATTAACTAGAGGAATTAAATCACAAAGTGGCCAACAATAAAGTTGTTGCTGGTGTGCTAGCCCCATAGCTATAAACGGTAAGACAGAACTGGAGGGAAATTGTAATTTTTCCAGTTTTCATTCTTGTGAGTAAGGACATCAAAGGTAATGCAGAGTAGAAGGGTAACCTCACACACTGGAAGTGATATATAAATATGACATCACCCGAAGATCCAGAAACACTTCATAGGCTCAAATACTGCTTCCAGCAAAGCAAGGAGCAAGTGGAAATATTTCTCTTGTGCTTACTGGTGCTATGTCTGATCTGCACATGTATAGCTGACCAAGGCTCCGCTCTGAATATTTATGATAATGATCAGCATGTAAGGTATTTATACACATAATTGATGGTTGTACCTATCAAAGCAGTTTGATCAGTGGAGCAGAATATATCAGTATGAATTTGCCGAAATGACCAGCACTGGACCTTAATGGGGTGGGAAACACATTGTGCTGGCATTAGGGAGTTTTATATCAATATAATGTTAGAGTTTTCCAAGAAAAAAATATTTTGATCCAAAAAGAAAATAAATTTCAACCCCGCCAAAAAAGTCCTTGTGCTCAACTTAAGTAGCGACAGTAGGAAAACCCACCAGATCTCAGTGATTAGCTTTGTCTGTATTGTCTTCCTCTTAGATTTTCTACACTCACACAGGCCTGTCCCAGGTCTTTTAAAGGATACAACTGTGGTTACTTAATTTCTGAAGGCAATACAAAAGAAAAGAGAGAACAAGGAAATGAAAGGCTAAATCACTAGCTGGATTAAAGCAAGCTGTGGTCCCCGTGTCGTCCCAAGCACAGTCACAAATCGTCAGTATTTCACAAAGAAGGAAATTACTTCTGACCTTGCACACGAGATAGTCTGGCTATCTGGTCATTACAAAAAGAAGCTTATGATCCTCTCTGATCTGAACTGATGTGGAAACTTGGCCTGCCTTGAATTAAGTTGAACATGGAAATTCAACAAGGGAGATTCCCTTCTGTCCTTTTTACAGTTTATTTTAAATCTAATTTATAAAGCAGTGCCCTTAATCTGTTTGTAAAGTAGTTTTAAACTGTCAGAGTTGTGCAGTTATCGAGGAAAATCATACACATTTTAAACAACTGCCTAAATGAGTATTTACTCTAGAGATATAGCTGCATCCAAAAAAGGTATTTCATCTTCACAGGCAAATACTTTCAATTTTTGTAATTTCATAAATGATTTTTAAAGAGAATTTAAATCTTCAACTACTACCCCTCAGCAGCCACTGAGAGAAAGAAATGGAAAGTAACACTCTGTCCTTCAGTGCCTCAGCAGTGCCCTTGTTTTGTATTTTTACAGCGGTAGCTAATATCTCACTTGCTGGTTCCTCCCTTGTGTCATACACCTGTCTGTCATTGACAACCATTCTGTTATTTAAACATATCTTTCCCTTGCATCTAATGTAATCTGCAGAGCTGAAGCTGTGCCTTCTCACTTTTATTTGAGCAAAACTCCTGTGAATTTCAGTGAGAGGATGGAATCCTGTTTGCTAAATTTACGAGCGTAGATGCCCTCAGCAAAAAGGAGAAACATGCAAATTTCAGTAGGAACATCCTTACCAAGCTCTGCCTTTGGCCACAGACAGAGACAGTTCCTCTCCCAGCCTGTGAAGAGGGCTGGAAAGTGCATGGAGACACAACATTTTTTCACTGCAGAGTTAGCTTCAGTTAATATTTGTGCTGTTGATAACTCAGGTCCCATTCATGAAAAAAATAGCCACCAACAAACCAGTAACTCTCACTCAAGAACAGTTACGCTTTCAACAGGCGTTGTCTGACCTAACAGTGGAAATCAGCTCAGCTACTCTGCATTCCTATGGTGTTAATTTACAGGGTGGCTTTCCTCATTCAAGCCACATTAACTTGAGGGGCATTAGCTTGAGTGCATGCAATTTAAACTAATTCTTTAGTAAGGACAAGTTCTATCAAGTAGCTTTTAGCATAACCTTATAACCTTTCTGCCGGTAGTTCCTTATCAGGAATTCATTTTAAAAGAAGAGCTTTTCCCCTTCTCCTAATGGAGTGTTGCACTGGGAAGAGCACCCAACCTTTTGCCAGGTATTTTAGCATGCTGAACTTGTTGCTCCCTCCCAGATCAGAATAGAATCACGACAGAGTAATTTTTATTTCACTTGTTGTTCTAGGTGCTTTGACCTCCAGGTTTAGTCATTTTTACCAGTAGGACTTATTATCATGAGTGCTTTTGCTAGCCAGTGTAAGTCCTTGGCAGCCAGTCCCCTCGGCCTGACTGAAGCAATCAATCTGCCAGAAAACCACAACAATATCATGTGCTATGAATATTTTATAGCTTACTTACTCTAATTGCCCAAGCACTAAGGTCATGCTGGTCACACCTGTTAGGATATTTTGTCCCTTATGAGGCTGAAAAGCAGGTCAATATAATAGTAAAGAGGCAAAACCAAGTCTCATTTCAAAGAGAAAAAGTCGTGGACTCGGTCCTGTAAACACAGGGTTTATAAAGAATTCTCATAATTTGGTTAAAGAAATATGACCAGGACTAAGAAAGAGATGAATTGATGAGCTTCTCCAGACCACAGAGCTATCAAGACACTTTCATGACACCTGACCTCTTTTCACCCTGCCCACACATCTGTCAGGTGCTTTGCAAACATGCTCCGGGTCTGGAGCCGCTCAGTGACCATTTCATTGGATTGTGCAGTGGGTTCTGTGGTACGTGCTGAAGTGGAAGGCTGATAATTAACCACTTCAATGTCAGGTGCTTCTAGGTTCAAAGACAAGCTCCTCTCAGGAGAAATGTTAACCGTAATAAAAATTTACTTTGGCAGCTTCTTTTAGGATTTTTGCATCAAAGGACCCGATTTGAATACCAGCCTCTGGAACACCAGACAACTCCAACACACTTACTGGAAACGTAAATGTGAAGGTTGTCCTGCACTGGATTTTCCTGCGTTCAGGTTATCTGAAGAAATACCTGCTCTATCTGTTCCAGATTCAACATGTTCTATGCAGCTGGCAAAGTTATGTTCCTCCCCCTTTCTGGTGAGGTTGAGATAGATGCCAAATGTTTGTGGAGCGTGGATGTATCATAAAGATTAGCAAGAAAGCTTTAAAGAATTCTTCTACAGTAGGGATTCCCCTTGAATGCAAGCAGAAGCAGTGTATTAGGCACATTAGGGACAAGAGCAAGGCTCAGCGAAGAGACAAAAAACCGTCTTGTCTACCACGACAGGGAAATTAACTTGATTCTGATAACTCTTTTCCTAAGACAGGCTCTATAGAACTGGAAAAATGTAAATGGCTGTGTTTCAACACTGGGTCTGGGCTTACTGTTTAAAGACAAGAACACCTTCACAGGTACACTCGAGTTACACCACCATTCCAGCAAGAAGCACATGATGTCTGCAGCATGTACTGCTGTGGTAATGCAGCAGGTGCTCAGAGACTCAAACAAACCCATCTTTCCAGAGTGCAGGCCACTATGGTATTCCACAGGCTGTGATAAGAGCTGCTGGGTGGAGGCCAGCTTTGGATGTATAGCAGTGCTCTAAACACTAAAAGCAGTTGGGAGTCCTGTTATGAACCTTTGGAATTTGGCATTGTGGTAAAATAAGATTATGGCCCGCAGATTCAGAACAGACATGATATTCCTGCCAGAAACAGGAAACAATGACTGTGGTAGCTTTCGTGTTCAAGAACAGGCAGTTCTCAACTGTCATGCATATTGAAAATTGGCAGGAATCCGTAAAAAAGAACGTTTGCTAATCGCTTCTGTCCAGGTCTAACCATATTTAGCACAGAAAGCAATTTACCAGATTCATTAACATATTACATCATATGCTATCTGTCTCTCTGCACCTCAGTTTCTGTTGGGATTCATCATTAGAAATTAGAAAAAGCAGAACAGAATAAAGAAGCCATCACGATTCAATAAATCCCATGAAACTATCACTAGAGAATAGATAGAATAGAGGAGAAGAGAGAATTCCTAGCCTGAAGCAGGAATGCCATGTATTGGGTTTATTACACATGGTGGTTTACGCTTTTCTTGGATTTCGACTTGGCAAATTCATGATGAAAATAAAGCTGCATATAATGTTTTGCATTTTTTGCTGATTCTTCTGCTGGTGAATGACTTTTGATGTGTAATGCAGTAACATGCTAAGGCTACTTCTTAGATATGTTAGTTACAGTCAGCTGCTTTTCTTTAATAAAGATGTGATCGGAAAGTTCTCTACCTGATCCCCCTATGACAAGGATTCTTGTAAGCACACATAAAGTGAAAATATGATCATTTTCCTAAATAAATTCATTACCATGCTTTAGCAGCTGTTGAAATGATTTGAAAAGTTTAGTGCAAACCTGAACTGGCACTTACATATACCCAGAATGATCTGTAGAGACAGTAAGGTTATGTGTCTATCACATGTTCCCAACTGTACTGAAATAGATTTAAGATTGTTTAAGCACATTTGCCTTAAAGTGATGTGAAAGCCCTTGGGCGCATCTAGAATGTAGGTCATACACTTTTTCTAGGAAAATCTTTCATATATTTTTCTTTTCAGGAGGAAAAATGCCTTTGTATCACAGGATAAAGCATTGTAAGCTTGTTTTTCCTTTCAGCAACAGGAAGCACACTGATGGTCTTGTCTCAGTGGAGGAAGCTGCAGGCCCCATAAGCCTCACACAACTACATGCATAATACTCTGCTGAGATAAGACCAAGGAGGAGCCATTATCAGTCAAAATCTGTGAGAAAAGCTGCTACTGATAAGAACTGGTCATTGTAACTTCATTGCCCTGGAACTTCCAGGTCAATCTCTTGACCTGGAAATACTGGACCTGGATAAGCTGCCCCTTCTACAGACATACGTGAGAAATGAACACCATTTCAGGGCCTCGACTATCCAAACAAACGAGTAGACTACCTCTGCAGAGAGAGTAAGTCACACCACCCACCGCAAACCTGCATGAAGTCATTCTTCCGCTATTTTTCCAGTTTTCGTTAGGAGAAATACCTGAAAAATGTCAGGCAATTGTCATTTCCAGTTAAATCTTTTCAGCAGCAGTAATACAAACATTTTATAGCACAGCACATCTTATTGAGAGTCTCTGTCCTGAAAAGCACTTACATCAAAACGTTCTGCTATGTGCACCATCAGCTGAAGAGGCACAGCGGTGCCACCATCATGGATACTGCCTACGTTCTTGTAAATCAACTCAGAACTTCTTCAGCTTGAGCAGCTTGCCTTAGAGCTAGCAAATTAAACAAATATGTTGAAGATGCTACTTTAGTGACAGTGTCTGTACTTACTAGATGAGCTACAAATATGAGAGAGCACTGGTGTAAGATTTTCAAGTGTGGCCAATGGGGACATCTGCCTACAAGCAACACAAATCACAACACATTTTTATTTATTTTATTGCTATACTAAGCTGCTCCATTACAGTACTCAGCTTCTACACATGGGACATATCTGATACCAAAGAGATTTTGCTTTTGAGATGTGCTTCACGTTTACTAAAATACTCCATCATCCCATTGTTCTTCCGTAAACAAATCCACGTCTTATTGCTTCAAACTGAGCTTCTTACTTTTAAGTCAATCTTACAGTAAGCAACCATTCTACTCTTCCTCTGATTTTGCTCTGAATGGTCAAACAAGCCTGAGTGTCAAAAGACCACTGCTGTGCTTATGGCAAATGGATGGATGTACAGACAATGACTGAGCTCTCTCCTCTAATTCAACAGAGTACATCAAGGGCATTAAGGGAGGAGTGGACTAAAACTTTTGCGTGTTTGGTATACAGGACTTGATTTGCTCTAAATGACAGTAAATTACATGTGGTTTCTGAGAGTTAGTACTGAACTAAACTAAACATGACATGATAGTTATCATTCAGATTAGACAGTGTCTGCTGGGGGCCCTGGGCATCTGGAAGGGATATGGGATATTATGCCGAGGGACATGAAGAATACGAAGGCTGAACCAACCTCAGGTTTCCAGGGCTGTTGTTTCTTCCACTGGCTCTGAATACTGGGTAGTGTTCAGTGGTATGGAAAGCCAAATGCTCAAGGACAGCTACTCTCTCACCTATGATTAAAAAAGCCACATAGTACTTTCTGCTTCTGACAGCTGATTTCAGACTGAAGGCTATTTATCGTCCCCTTGATGAAGTGCGCCCTTGAGTAAAATGTGAAACTTGATTTCGTGTTTGTTTAAGTGGAAGCAGTGGACCACAAACACATCTGTCCTTTCCTTCAGCAAAGGAACAGCAAAACCTTCATTAATCAAATACAATAAATGTTAAACACAGACTCTATTAACTCAGGGTAAATAAGCTACATGATTACATTCGACTTGGAGGCCAAGACCAAGGGGATTTCTCAGAGTCCACTTCATAAAAGGCTACCCTTCTGCCCTGCCACACCCTTTTCCCTCTCCAAATAAAGCACAGAAAGAAATGGGTGCTGACCAGAGAAGAACCAGGACATGAAGTCCACGAATAACTCGTTTTGATTTTGGTGAACTACCTTCTATCTGGAGGCTTGAGGGAGCAGCAGAATTCACCCTCATATGAATAAATAATTTATTCCGCGCATGTGTAACGCATCCACACATTTACAGAAAAGGAAACACAAGAACATAGTGAAAACAACTGTAAGTTTTCCAAAACATGATTACTTAGAGAAATTACATACTTACTTACAGAAATTCCTTTAATACCTTTGCAAGCAAAGTCATATGAAATGATATGCATATTCACAAATGCAATGAGTACATTTCTCACATTTAATTAGCATGGCAGAATTTCTGCACCTATAATTTATCTGTGAAAATTATGTTAAAGATTTTGCAGATGATATGAAGACATTACAGTAAAAAACATCCAGCAAAAAATACGAACTATTTACATAATGAACCTTGAAAAATCGAGTTCTCACTTGGTACGTCACTGGTGGTATATCAGATATCTACATCAGTGGCACCCAAAAGCAGTAATCTGTTCTATAAACATTGGTGATTATACTTAATAACTGGGTCTTAATTTTGCTGAACTGACTCTCTAGGATTAGGTGTCTACAGACGCCTCCAGTGCTTGGAATGATTCATAGATGTCAAACCAGGACAGGTAGCTCCCTACAGCACATATTTGTTTTTCGGAAGTGTACTTCAAACAATCCATACTGTAAATCTTCCTGTAGCCTATAGGCATCTTTTAATGTCAATATATGCCTATATATGTCTATATGTCCCTTATCCCAGCACATGTGGGAGTAAATTATTTTCAAGCGCTCAGTTGGAAACTGGGGGAATCTCTGCCCACATGAACATGCTGCACACCTGAGATCACAAGGGCTGACCCTCCCTTAGCCAGCTGTGCACACCAGCAAAAGCAGCCCTGTGCAGCAAAACACCTGTAGAGATCCCACATCTGCAATTTTCCCATTTTGCAGCTTTTCGCTTCAGAGCAGCCCTGGTCTGATTCCTCTGGCTGAATACTTGTTTTCAGCTGGAACATGCTATGCAAACCTCTGGAGAAAATCTTACAGCTTTGTTTCCTCCCAAAGGAAAGCATCTCACATGTTCCGAGACAGCTCTGCACTGCAAACCAAAGCACAGTGTGTAGGGAGAGTTGAGAGAGTTGCATTGAAAAGTGCTCTCCTAATTTGAACTAAAAAGTTGATGTAGACATACCCCATCTCACCAAACCATGCTTATGCTACAGGGTGAAATTCTCATTCCTCCATGTCACCTTTCAGGAAAGCTGAGGAGTTACAGTGCCAAGGAAATTTAAATGCCATCACTAAACTTCAGGAAATGGTAATATATGTGAATAGAGCTTCAATGTGAAGCTGCCTCTCCCACAAAACCTTGGGCAGAAAGTTATGGGCTTTTGCTGAGTGGCCATCCACAGAGCCAGAAACCTACCCTAATCCAAGATGACGTGAGATAAGGTTTCCAAAAATGTGTGCTCTGCAAAACTGTTTACTTGCGATGTATGCTCAATAGTAAAGATTATTTTTTTCTATTAGTCATGACTAATTTGGGACCTGAGGTCAAACAAATTTGGAACAGATCTCTGCATATGCTTCTGCCTCCTTACACTAACTGCAAGCCAGCTTACACCAGGGCAAAACCTGGAGGGCCTGCTGGAAGCGTCAGCTGATACTTGGGTCTGTCAAGCAGACACGCTTCATGGGTGCCCTTAGCTTGCAGCCAGTGGGAAAAATATTCAGTGCTCTCTGAGACTGGGTGTGTTTTAATTTGATTTCATAGTCTTTTAAATCTAGGAATAATTTTTAAAATTATGTATGCACACAACTGTTCACAAATAAAATAATCAGACCTTCTCCATGGGAGAACAAAGAAAACTATGAAAATAATCAATGAAAATTTGAAGTTCCTTCATGGAATTAGCATAAAAAGAGGTAAAGCAGTTTGTGACTAATTTAATGTGGCTTAAGCTGTAGTGAGTAGAGCTTTGGAATGAGATTCTAAGTGAATTTAAGGTGTTTTAAGTTACAGAAACTGATCATTGTAAATACTTTCTAGAGTATGGAGATGGGAAGGACTCAGCGCTCTCATTCACCTGATATCAGTGTTCCCAAATATAATGTGCTTATTATTCAATAAATTTTCTTCAAAGTAAACATGTGTGCAAAAATAAACTATCTCTACACACCGGAATGAATTCACATTGATAGAGGACAGCAACATCATACCACATCACTATCACAGAGCTCCAGTTCTGGCTTAGTTCTGATCCTCTAGGAAGATGTAGGAAATAGGCCTAAGAGCAAAACGACTGGGAATGAGCATGACTCCATAAGGAGCATGTTATGCTTTCCAGGGCTGTAAAAGTTTCTCCCGATCCAGATCTTGTCCTGTAGGTGACAAACACTTGTCTTTCTGTCCCTTCTAGAAAGAATAACCACTGTCATATCATCATTTTGCGTCACAGGTGCCAGTAATTTTTATCTTTTAAATGATCTTAATAAACAGTACGATTCATTTAAATCAACGTAAATTGTTCCTAATCTGCACTTGGTGCTGTTGTGTCTGTTTTCAGCCTAGAAAGAAGAGTTTTTCTTCAAGTTTGTTTGTATTTTGTTGGTCAGATGATAGATGCTTACTTTCCTCTGTCTCATCTTGCCTCCCTTGTACTTGTAAAGGACATTTCCCCATCTCTGTAACTGCTCCAGCCTTTAGCTGCTTCCTGAGCCTTCACATTGTTATTGATTTCTATCTATAGCTGCTTGCCAGTATTACACAAAAAAACAGTCCAATAAAAGAGAACCATAAGACACTGAACAGAAAACCTGCATCAGAAGTAAATTAGGCAAAATTCAGAGGGCGATCCAAGGAATTTCAACATACTTATATACATTTTTACTTCTTGCTTCTTCACTGTCTGCAATACCCCCTTACAAAATTCTTCATTCAGCGCCTAGAAAAATCCTATGCGTGGTTCTCAAGGAGATTTGCTAAGTGCATGCCTGAAGTTTGGGAAGGCAGAGTCACAACGGTGTGTTGCCTTTGAATGTTTTATCTCTGCCTGATACTGATAATAAATAGGTTTGCATAAAATTTGATGCATAAGAGTCATGAACTGAAGGAAATAAGCTTGTAATAGATGCTTGTGACACAGCGCTATCAGATTTTGACATCAAAAAGAAAAAGTCTAAATTAAGGTTAATAAGACCATGTTCCATCACATTTTCCCAGTAATTCTGGAAGAAAGTATTTCTTTTGAGACTATTTCAAGAACTGAGAAGAGTAATGATATCTTTGATCTTAAGTTTATTTCTCTCTTTGGATGTCTTCTTTCTTTGAATGTGTTTTCTTTCACATTGATTATTGCTGTGTTAGTCAAGCTCTTTTTGATTATAGCCGCCTGTGATAGTTTCTACTGAGATGAAATTCAACTTGTAAAATGTGCTTTACTATTTTGAAGTGTTTTCTTTCTACTTTTCCTCTTTCTACTTTCTCAGTAAAATTAGGAGCTCTTTGGAAATGCCAAAACCTCCTTTAGGCATGCCTGTTATGCCCTTTAAAGCAGCTTTAATTCCTGTTTTAGAAAAGTACAGGGAAGAAACCAAAAATGGAGTGCCGTGAGTGTAACCTCACCACTATTCAAAGTTCTTAAGCCATCAATAAGATCTGTAGCACAGCTCATTCTTGAAGCATTTTTGCCATTGCTCATTCCATTTAATAAAGCAGAGGGATATGTACAAAAGTTAATGTTATGCTGTGCAGCCAACATTTGTAAAAAAATTAGAGAATCTGTCAAGCCTTGATTTATTTGTCCAGTGTCACGGATTGACATAATCCAGGTCTCTAAACAGAGTCTACAGCAAGACATAAACATCTATTTCAGAAATACAGCAATAGCTCTCTAAAATTTACCCTCTTCTCTTATTTAATCTCCATAAAGTCCAAAAAAAAA
>VZTA01012982.1:811-23825 GCA_013398855.1 Mohoua ochrocephala
CGAGAGCCCTGGGCCAGCACCAACTGTGTGAGGTACAACTGGAAACGGTGCCGGATTCTGTCCCTGGGATGGGGTAACCCTGGGTGGGACAGACTGGGGAATGAGGGGCTGGAAAGCAGGGCCAGGGAAAGGGACTGGGGTTCCTGGTCAATGGCAGTGCCCCGGAGCCAGGAGGGACATCCCTGTCCCGGGGGCACCAGGCCCAGCATGGCCGGCCGGGCCTGGGAGGGATTGTCCCGCTCTGCTCTGGGCCGGGGCGGCCTCACCTGGAACATTGTGTGCAGTTCTGGGCCTCACGGTGTAAAAATGGCATTAAACTGTTAGGGACTGTGCAGAGCAGGGCCGTGGGGATGGTGAAGGGCCTTGAGGAGAAGCCACGTGAGGAGCGGCTGAGGGCGCTCGGTCAGTTCAGCTGGAGGAGAGGAGACTGAGGACAGACCTCACTGCAGCTCTGCAGCTTCCTCGTGAGGGGAAGAGGAGGGGCAGGCACTGATCTCTGCTCTGGGGTGACCAGGGACAGGACCCGGGGAATGGCCTGAAGTTGTGTCAGAGGAGGTTTAGGTTGGATATTAGGAGAAGGTTCTTCCCCCACAGGGTGGTTGGGCAGTGGATCAGGCTCCCCAGGGAATGGTCTCAGCACCAAGCCTGACAAGAGTTCAAGGAGTGTTTGTTCAAAGCTCTTGGGCACAGAGTGTGACTCTTGGGGATGGTCCTGTGCATGGCCAGGACTTGGACTCGATGATCCTTGTGGATCCCTTCCAACTCAGCATGTTCTGTGGATTCTGTGAACATCACTTAAATATGATCTTCTCTCAAAAATTGAAATATTTACTGCAGAATCGCTGCCCCTTCCAGGGGCATCACTGCCTTTCCACACAGGGTGTGCATGTTTGCTTTCCCTATTCATACCAACACCAACTGTAAAATCCTTAGGAACCAATGTTTTCTGTTATTCTGATCTTCAGCGTTTCTCCAATACCACCCAACAGCTTAAGTCCGCAGTCAGGAAATGTCCTTCATCACAAAAAGCAGGACAAGGCTGACCACCCCTCTACAGCAGAATGCTTACAGACACTGCAAGATACAAGCAGATGAACCGTTTTTTCCCAAAAATAAAAAAGCTCTCCCTCTAAACAGTGCTATGCTCTTATCTGGCAATAATCTCACAGGGTTTGTTTGCAATATGACTGGATAGTTTGTACCAAAATTGTAATCAAAATTTTTGTACACATCACACACACACACACACGCTATGAAAGCCAGAATCCATCTGTCTGGATCAGAGGAAAGGTTCTCCTGGGAGCTCCAGCTCGTTGCCTAACGCAGGAGCTCCTTCTATTGGCAGACAAATTGAGGAGAGTTACGAGTCAGGATGGGAAAAAAATTACCTGATGAAAGGGGAGTAAAGATACTTTTTTGATGCAAATTTTAAGCTTGAAATGAACTCTTATTAAACACAACTCTATACATCTACTGTGAAGAACCTAGAGGAAATACTGCACCGAGATTAAGTTAATTTTGTAATAGAAGAAAAAAAGCTTGAACCTTACTGTTAAACATTCATTTTAAATAAGTGATTAGCAATTCCCTGTTAGATCCTCAGCAAATCTTGTTCTTAGATCTTAGAGCTGCAAAGCTATGGTTAAATATGATAGGAAAATGAAAGAGCCTATGATGGTGGGTAATACCTTTTCTTAGTAGTAGTATTTTGTTCATCTAGGCATCTTTTGATGATATAAAAATATTTTGCCAGTAATAAAAGAAAATGATCATTTCCTCTGTTGTCATTACTCAGAGGATTTATTTTGTCAGGCCACTAAAATTCCCAGGGTAGTCCCAAAGTAACTGCTGCTGCTTATTTTACGGTTTAAGAGTTTACCAATATTAAGGTCACTTTTAAAGGATATTTAAGGGTCAATATTGTGCAAACTGATGCAGTGCCAGCAGGGTTGGTTATGGAGGAGCATGGGGAAATGAGTCTAAAACTAGGCTGTTTTGTCGCCCGAAATTGAAAACTAGTTTCTCATCAAACTTATAGTAAAAGTTATGACCATTATGTTTTTAAAACAGATTTCCACTGTCAGTGAAATCTGTTTTACAATTCCAAGTAGTCTGAAAAGGTGGGAAACCACCTCCAAATTTAAATGTACAAATGATAAAGACTAATCATGATTTTTTTAAGAGGCAAATTTTGAGAAGAACAGACAACGCTGCAATAGTCCTGAGAAATATGAAAACAGAACCTGCAGTTGTTCTGTGCAAGTGGAACACAGGGATCAGTGTGTTCTGGGAGAACCTTTTAAATCTGGGCTCACCTCTCCTCACCAGTACTAACAACTGAACAAGATTTAATAACTGTAGAATCTTTTCAATGTCTTCCAAAGGATATTAACTTCTTCCTCGACACCATGAAGGCAAGCACCCTGTCAGAGGTCTGAGGAAAATTCATTTACACGTTTCTCAGAACCTCAAACCTTCAAATAGAGGCCTGATTTCATGCAAGATTTTTGCACAGTTTTGAGGAGCTGTCTAGATACCAATTAACTCACAAGGTTACTCTGGCATGTGAAAAAAGAACACAATAATAGAACTCACAGTTACTAGCAAAGAGATATAAGATTTTAGGCTTGTCATGAAAAATGAGAACAAGTGTGACAAGTCACGGAATGGGTTGTCTCATACATCTGCTGAGTGGGAATGGAGAGTAGTAACACAAACAAATAATATCTTATAGCTCACAGACTGTCTGATTTGTTAATGACCTGATAAATTAAATACCAAGTAAAAATATCATAAAATAAAATAGTCTTAGACTGTTAAGACTTCTTCTCGGACTGGAAAGGCAATTCTGCTCTATATATATGTGATTTAAGAAGAACAGTAACTCAAACATCACAATGATTTTTTGATAAGCAGCCTTCTGCCAGTCCGTATTAAATCAACACCCTGCCGATGTCCCCTGGAAATTAAAAATAAATTATGAATAACAGAAACTGTAAGTTAGGCTGGGGATTCAAGCACATCTGGTGCAGGAATGTAATTACCTATTTGTAATTGTCATTCTGATCCCAAAGAAAATCTTCACTGAGTTGAAGAATATGGGTTGAATGTACTTAGAACAGCAAATGCTGGCTTTGGAAAATCCAAATGTATAAAACACTCTGCATTTACATTGCAGAGCAATATCTGTGCGAGTTTTAAATATTAACTTTTAATTCCAGACTCAAGGTCACTGAGCCAAGTGTTTTGCACTTTTTGATCACGAACATTTAGGCAGTGAATTCAAGCGTGCCAATCCTATCGCACACCTGTGTGCAGTAACATAATTTGGGATGCAGGTCCGGACCATCTGACCTGCAGCACACTTACCTTTCCTGCTGCAATGGAAATGGGCACACCAAATCCCACAGTCCCTCCTCCAGGTAAGGCACACCTTCAACAGCAAAGCCATGAGAAACCGTTCTGGGTGGAAAGCACGAACTGCACGAGCCAGGATTTGACCTGACCTACTTATATACTGCTTCATTGAGAAAATATTCACTGCTGCATGGAATCTTGCTAAGGAACGTGGCTGGAGCGAGAAACTCTGCCACTGAAATCTTCAGAAACAGAGCTGGGGAGTGCCACATAGAACATATTCTGGTTTTTGTGGCTGGGAGTAAGTGCATTACTGAGAGCATCAGAGATTTTCCAAACGAAGTTTCTGGAACTGTACATTCTCCACTGATAAGCTGGATATGGGCTGCTTTCAGGGCCCCAGACAACGTTAAGAGAAGAGGAAAAAACCCTCAACGTTGAGACCTGATGTTTCATCCACGTGCCTTGGCCTTGTCCAAACCTGCTACAAGTAGGATTTCCTTTTCCACACTAAGTCACTCCCATCCTTTCTCCCTCTCCCATAACAGGGCACTTCCACTGCCTTGAAGGTTCCAGGCTAACAGAAAAGTCATAGAATGGTTTGGGTTGAAAGGGGCCTTAAAACCCATCCAGTGCCACCCCTGCCATGGGCAGGGACACCTCCCACTGTCCCAGGCTGCTCCAAGCCCCAATGTCCAGCCTGGCCCTGGACACTGCCAGGGATCCAGGGGCAGCCCCAGCTGCTCTGGGCACCCTGGGCCAGGGCCTCCCCACCCTCCCAGGGAACAATTCCTGCCCAATATCCCATCCAGCCCTGCCCTCTGGCAGTGGAAGCCATTCCCTGTGTCCTGCCCCTCCAGCCCTTGGCAATTGTCTCTCTCCATCTTTCCTGCAGCTCCTTCAGGCCCTGCAAGGCCACACTGAGGTCACCCCAAAGCTTCTCCTTTCCAGGCTGAACAATTGTACAAATGTTGCACTTTTTGTGGAAGCAGGATTCCACAGCACTTGTCCTTTGCTGACCACAGAACTGAGAACAGTACCCATTCAAAATAGATCCTCCCCCATGAACTTTGCCCCATTAGGCATAACACCTTGTTTTGAAATGCAACTGTTTCAACGAGAAACACAGAGGTCATTTGGATAGGGCCTCAGTCATCCAAAAAAAGCATCTTAGACTAATGCATATCTTTAATATCAAAATAAGTGAACTGTGAGCATGTGTGGAGGGGGATGGTTCACCTGCAATTGGAGGCGAACTCACTCTCAGTAAAGAAAATTTGTTTTCTTATGAAATTGTCACTAATGCCCATAATCCAAGCTGGCGATTGCGGGAATTTTTTCTTAAAATCCAGTAACGATGTTAATGTTCCACTTGGGCTATGATTCAGTGAGGGAATGTTCCAAAGCTGTCAGGGGATGACTGATTATCTCTCATTCCCTCCCTTAGTCAGACAACAGAATTTTCCATACAGACAGTCCCCACCTTAGTCATCCAGGAGTTTCTGTCACAGCCAAGGGATGCTTCACTGTTCAACCCACAATTCTGGGGGATAACAGGAATTCCTGGGATCCCACAGCACCTTGAGCAAAGGGCAGTGTGTGGGATTTACTACCACAAAAACTCAACACACGTGAAGACTGACTTTCTTAATTCCAAAGAAGTTAATATGAGCGTTTCTGTCAGCCTCTTATTTCAAATAAATCAAAGCATTTTCATCCAGTAAGTTATAGCCTAAGTTCAGTAAATAATCAAGTTAATGAACCAGCAATTGAAAAAACCCAAACTAAATCAAACTAAACACAAAGAATCTGATAGATACGAAGAATCTGCAAGACCACGCTGAGACAACTCTCCTCACTGTGCCCTCTTGCCAGGATCTCTCCCCAGCAGATGCTCCACTCATGCTCTCTGTTCTGTCTCCAGATCACCATGGTGCCTTCATGCAAAAATCAGATTTTTGCAGAGATCCTGGCTGGCCTTTCTTTAAATCCCTGGGCACTCAGCATAAATGTGCCTGGGGGAAGAAACTGCATCAAGAGCTGTCTCAGGGCATGCTGGTGGCAACTCTTTCTCTTGACACGACCTCAGAGAAAACCACAGGCTTTCTGTCCAGCTCTACCTGAGATTTTATTTCACCTCTCCCAGCTTCTTTTGAGGTTTAGCAATGAGTTTCTCTTTCTACTCTTGCCATTTCCCACTGGAAGTTTCCTGTGTTTGGAGGAAAAGGTAGAACTTAAAAATACTGCAAATTCCCTCTTGAATGAGCCTGTAACAAAAGACACAGAAAAAAAAAATGGAAATCAGAAAGTGTATTATTCTTTCCTAGGTTTTGCATGTGCAATTCATTCTGAAGAAGCCTTTTTTTAGTGTCTGTCTGTGTGTTCTGCTCTCTAAAATTGCTGAAGAGCTGTACATCCTGCCCTTGGATGGGAAGCCCACCTGCAAGAACAACAGGCTGGAGTATGGTGGCCCATCCTCATGGACCTGGAGCTAAAAAAGGTGGCAGCATGAAAAAAGGGGAGGAAAATTGCCATCATTATGTTCCTTGAATGCATTATAAATAAATGTTTTTAAGAGCAGAGAGAGCATTGCTTATCTCTTAGGGGGTACAGCAGCATGAGAGAGACACCTGCAGCAGAAGAGACTCCTGAAATAAGCCTTTCCTCTAAAATTAAGGATTTTACTGCAATCAGCAATACCCCAAGAATTTTAACCTAATGTATCTAACACACTTTTTCAAGGCGTACTTAAAATCAGAAGGTGGAAACAGCGGAAATTTTCTGAATTAATTTAAATTCCAGTCTTTGATTATGTTTAAGAAATTAGCTGAGCAGCAAACAGTGATTGCAGCATACCTATAAACTGTAGTTGAATTGCATTATGAGCATAACACTGCAGTTAAATAAGTACTACACAAAACCATTAACCATCAAGATCGTGCTACTCTTTTTTCTCTTTCTTTTTAGGAAACCACATTCATGGTTTTTAGCACTGAACCACAGGGCTGTGAAGCTGTAATAAAATATTGTATCAGGAAAAGCTAGAATAAGCTGTAATAATAAAACCTTGATTATAGGACGTACAAAGAGATAATATCTATCAGATAACCTTTCTTCACCTAATTTGTGTTGGATTTTTCGCTACATTTGTACTTGCAAATGGGGAAATAAAAATTATCTTTATTTTAATCAAGCGTCAGTAATTTTAGCTTGCTCAGATTCCCCTTTTTCTGTAACCATGAAGACATTTGTTTCCAGCCTCCCATTTCAGTCATGAAAAAAATCAGAGTGGAAAAGAGAGATTGTATGAAGAATCGTATGTAGGCGATTTGCAGCCAACCGTTGCAAAGCTCATGAGCATTCTCTGAGCATTTGTGTGTTTCAGAAACACAGGAACTGGAGAAGCCATAAGTGAAATAATTTTCTCCCTTATTCCAGCAATTGACTGAAGATTAGAGAAAAATAGCCACTAATCTTTCATTCCACAGGCCAGCAGCAGGAACTTGCCATGTTCTGTCGCTGCAGGAGGAAGGACTTAAACTGCCGTCAGAGGAAAAGTGGCAGATCCTGACCCTCAGCCACATCCTCCTTACAGCAGCAGTTTGAGGTCAATCACATGGAATGCATCCCTTCGCAATCTGACCATTCCTTTAGATTTGAAATGTGAAATAATAAAAAGGAAGTATTTATTTTCGGGATTGCCGTTGCCAGTTGGAGTGACTTTTACTTTTGATGGCACATTCCCGTGCAAACAACTAAACAGCTTTCTCACAGATTTTTCTCACACATTTGATTGGAGGCTGAAATTAAAACCATAAATGCTGTACTAACTTTGATCAACATTTCTTCACAAATAAACTCTGCGAAACTCCTTACCTTCACCTGCTGGTTTTTGAGTGAAGGGAAGAATGGGAGGGAATGCAAAGATTATTTTTCAAAACTTCTCTAATGGTGTTACTCATTAGTACAGCACAAGAACATGAGCCCAGCTTCTTCAAGAAACAGCTTTTTGTAGACTAAAAGACAACCAACATTTTATTTGCACAGTTTTCACCAAAAATCATAATATTTCAATTTTCTAAAATGTATGGGAAAACAATACCTCAGGTCTGCTTTTCTGAACATCAATCTGTAATATCTTTACACTTTAATAATGTACATAGGCCAATAAGAAATATTTGTGTACTCATTGCCTCATTTCTGACTTGGTTTTTGATTAATGCTAATTCCACTAAAATATAGTTTAGATGAATACCAACTGTTAGATGACTATTATTCTTTAGCTGGAAACCAAAGATGAAGATTAATTAACAAATGCTGCTCATTACCAGGTTGCACAGATAAACATATTTTAAAATAAAGACACCACTGTGAGAAACCTTGCAAAAAGTTACCAGTGTACCAAGAGCTCACTTTCCTTTGAAGTACAGTAATTATATAATTGGATTGTCTATGTAAGTGAAATTATTTTTTAGTAGGCATTTAATACTACTTTCATGACATTTTCAGTCAGTAGAGAATGTGTTTCTTGTCCTTCAAAATGTGTCTAATTAAAAGCTTAGAATATGGTTTAAGCCTATCCATACTGGTGGACTTCTTTGAACTTAATTTGCTTTATCTTGCTTTATCCATTATTTTTTCAGTTTCCTTGCCTAAATTTTCCCAAGACTGGTGGGCATTTCTGTGGTGGAGGAAAGCAGAAATCATATTCCTATTCACAGAATCTTCACAGTCTTTGAAGAAATGTGGGATTCTGGGATCCCCCAGCACTGAAGAAAAAGATGAAATTATTTACCTGCAGCTATGAAAAGTTTGTGGGACATTAAACAAGATGAGGAAGAAAAATTCAGCTTCTCCTTTTAAGGCAATATGGACATGTCCTGCTCATGGATTTTGTGGAAAAGCTTCAGGAAAGAGTTGAGCTCCTCAAATAACATGGAACAATTGCAAATTCATGCCTCAAGCCTCTGCTCGCATGCATATCCAAATAATTGTAAAGAACTATAAGCTGACAAGAATACTTAAGAACTCAGTCCATTAGTGAGATCTAAGCATTACAATTTCTGGAAAACTTATGCTGTCAAACAGAGCCATTAATAAACCTAGGAAAATAATTTTTAAGTTTGGTTTGGATTGGTTTATTTATTTTCACAAGCATTTTAAAGGTTTAGATCTTAATCTGTAGTTGTATTTGCCAGACCTTCACTGTTTCTCACACTTTTTTTTGAAAGAAACTAGAAGGAGATCAAGTTTGCATGACATCTCTGATATTTCAAAATTGCTAAGTGAACTCAAACAAAATGACATATAATTTATATTATCTAAAAAAAAAAAAAATCAACAGGGAAAGGCTGAGAAATTTATGTTGTAATACATAAATGTGTTTTTTCCCGCCTGGAATGATTCACTGAGCAAATCATGGTTGGGATGATCTGCCAGTGACCCTTCCCAGCACAGCCATTCTTTTTCTTCACATCAACCTAAGCCAGGAGACACAGGTGGGCCCATTTTCTTACAAAACTCAAAAGACAGGAACCTTTTTTTAGATCCCTCTGACAAAAGTGATGCTTGGAGCAATACTGTGGATGGACCCAGTAAAAAAATCCTAGATGGTGGTAGTTAAGTTACACTTGATAATCACAACATAAATCTTCAGTCCAACATGTTAAAATGTAGTCTATTAAAAGGTGATATTCTATACCATAAAATATGATATACTTACATGACTTTCTGGATGGGATTAGTGATATTTTGTGTATAATTTGCATATGCAAATTGCACATTTCTATGCCAGCTGTAAAATTTAATTTTTTTTGCCTATAAAACATGCAATAACACTTTGCTATGTGGTTTTATGGAGAGGTGTGGTATTAACAGACAAATGTCTTTACTAAAGCCAGAAGTTAAAAACTCTTACCTGATATAAAACACTGCTCAATGCAGTCCCATTAACTACCACCATCAGCATGAACTCCACACCCAGAACATATTTAATTTCATTTGCCAGTTTCTGTTGGGTTTTTTTGGCAGCAATTCTCTTAAGTTACCACTATCAAGCAAGAATCCAAAGAAATGATAATTCACATTATCACATGATAAATAATCCTAGACAAAGACAGGGGCTGGGAACAGTTGTGTCTCCAGTTCATCACAGGCCAGGAGTAACTCCCATAATTAATTCTTCCCAAATAGAGACTCAGCATATAACATTTTAAGGAAGGGCTTTTAATTGAACTGGCCAACAACTAATTTAGCTGGCTGGTTTGATGGTATCTGAAGGAAAAAACATCACACAGATCTGGCAAAACTGCTCAGCCAGGGTTTTTGGGGGATTATCTCTGACAAGGTTTGATCCACCTCGAGTTTCAGTGCAGCAGCCACGCACGCTGATGCTGACAGCTTGTCACATTTACAGCATAAGTTTGTTGTAGAAAACCTGCGCTCCTCAGCGGGAGCACACCGCTGTGAGAACCACCTGGTTTTTGTGTGTTTATCCCTAATTGTACTCTAAGTGAAAATTAGGAAGCCAAAGCTCTTTATTTTTAACAGGCGTATACAGACTTCTGTCTAAAACTTAAAAAAAAAAATAAAATTATAGAATCACAGAAACTGGGGCTAATTCTAGACAAGATTGACACAGTTTTAGCACCACCTCTTGACTAAAGATTGCAAAATGCAATTATGTAGTAAGCACATATTAATTATGTGATAAATAGTAAACATCCCATAACAATAGTAATAGCAGTAGTAATAGGAACAGTAATTACAAGCCTAAGAACAAGACTAAGATAGGTAAGTAATAGCAATTAAAACATGAACAGTAAGTGCAGTAATTACAAAGTAAAACACGCTCTGTGAAGGCAAGGGTCAAGATTCAGTGAACTCCATAATAGCTGTCTCTCACACATGGCTGAAGCCCAGATGGCTTTATTGAACTTTTAGACAGATAAAACTTTTTACCCATGAAGAGTGTAATATCGAGATCTTCATAAATTGTACTTCAGCATTTAGTCTCAAGAATAAGTAGCAAATACTAGTGACATATAGACTGTGCTTAGGGTACCCAGGGTACGCTTAGGGTGTGGGTATTTTTACAGTTTAAAGCAAAAATCATTATTATGCTGCCTCCAGTCTTACTCTTTGTGTGTATTGCATAAAAATATGCAGAGGTACCTAAGTAAAAAGGGTTGTAAGCATTTGTAGTACAGAGGGAAACAATTACTTCTGAGATAATAGTTCAGTTTAAGAAAAGATAAAGAGAGAAGTAATTAATGTCTGTCCCCTGAAACAAACATTCTCAGTTTCCTTATCTCTAAATAAAACTTGAGCCCAGCCTCTCAGCAGCTTCCCGTCTGTGCAAAGTGATGGGAGCTATTACTTCCTCATGAGAACTTTCTGAGAGGATTACTCATGTTGTTATAAAGCATTGTGATGCCAAGTCATGATGCTCAGGAAGGAATCACAGGAAATCATCCTAACGTCCCCTGCACAACGCTTTTAAAAAATTCTGTCCATAAAGTCAATCTGCTCTGTCATTTGCTGTAGTTTCCAGCACAATTCAGAGAACAGTGGGTCTTTTACTGCTGTTCCTGATACTGCAAGTAAAGCCATTGGCACAGCTTTTCCAAGGAACATTTGAGATATTCCTTATCTACTGAAATGTTCAAGTGGAAAATCAACAGGCAGATGGTAGAAGATAATAATATTTTAATGACAGCAGAAATTCAGCCTATATAGTTGCATGCCATTAAATTATTCAAGGTTTTGTAGCTAGGCACAATAAAGCTATTTAAATCAGAGACATAAGAGGTTTTGTACAATAGACCTAAGACCAAAAATTCCACTCGTGACGTTTCAGGTGCCAATGAGCTCGTTGGTGCAGGAAGAGCAAACAATAGGGCAACCATAAACAAACACAAAAACCTAACTATAAACCACCATAAAAAAAACAAAAGACCACCAAAACTCCAAGATATTTCCTAAACTAGTTTTACAAATGACAATGATAATGCAAACAGAGCTGTGAAATGGCATAATGATCTTACAGCAGCAACCTAGACTCCTCAAAATTACCATCAGAGATGCTGGGATGAAAGCTGCAAGATGCCTGCTGGTTACCTGCTAATCAGAGAACCATCAATCAAAAGCAGACTGCCTCAAGATCTTTAGCTTTTTGAGAGAGTAAATGAACACACACACAAAGGATTCACTCTCAAGAGAACTAGGACATGTTTCTGGCACAAAATTTTAACTGGGTAGCAAAAGCTGTGTTTATTCACTCAGTTTTGCTGTATTTTTTTTTTTCCTCAAGTTTGCAAATCAGCTGAGGTAATTTTGTTGTTGTTTTGCTGCTCCTCTTGTCAGAGGTACTTCTACCTCTCTTTTACCTTTCTCAGCACATATGAATTACTGGAGCATGTGGTTTCCAATACCAGAAAAGGAAGGGGCAGGAGGTTTTCACTCACATTTCCTCTCCTCTTTTCAAAGAAAACCTTGAGATTCAGAAAATCAGTATTCTCTACAAATCCTTGACTAGGAGGAATTTGGCTTACTCACAGTGAATTTAACACAAGTTCCATCATGTTATTTCAAAATTATATGGCATTATTACAAAATGTAGTGATTGACAGAGCCTGGTGGCAGAGAAAACAGGTACAAGCTGCAAGGCTCGAAATTGCAATTAAATGAAAGGAAAAACTTTCTGACTCCGAGGGTGGTTAAATACTGCAACAGTTTTCCACAGAGGCTGTGAAACACTCATCCTTGAAAATACTCAAATCTCGCCTGGGTGAGGCCCAAAGCAATTTGATAAATGTTAGCCCTGCTCTGCTAACAGGGATGAGATGAGTTTAGGGATCACAGGGTCCCTCCAAACACATAAACTTTTTTTTATGCCCGGTGGAACCAGTAACACGTTAGACAAATTGCTTCAGTGAACCACAAACCACTAAGAAGCAGAGATTTTTTAAATTTTCTTTTTCAGAAAGTTTTCTTCAGGTGTCCACACTGCAGGTACAGACCCAAGTATGAGGTGTGTGAACACTTTTGCGCTTTCTCAGCAGAATTTTGCGCTACTGAGCAGAAAGATTTGCCCTTCTGTGAGGAAGAAAAAATGACATTTGATCAGACAAATGGTGTCATTTTGAGATTATGATAAAGAGTTGTGGCATTTGATGTTCATTTGGTTACACCCTTCTAAATTTTGAGTTTTATTTTAACAAAAATATTTCTTTCCTTTTATTTTTAACATCCTTGTAAACTGCATGTTTGACATTGTTTTCTTCCATTTGTAGAAAACAATTATTTACACTGTTACTTCTCCTACAAAAATAACACTGCAAAATTATTTCAATCTAGGCGTTTGATAAACAAAATTAGATTGTTCTTATTTTATGAAAAATGTGGCTGAGGATTTAAGGGCTCATAATGTTAATATAATAATTCATTGATAGTTTTTTTGCTATAAAAATATATTGCATCTTTACCATCTTCTTTACAAAGCACTTACACCAGTGGAAAGCAAACTTCCTCTGTGGAAACAGCTGGTTTCAATGATTTGATTATTTTTAGTGTAAATCTGAAATTAAAAATTGGTCTCCATATTGCAAACAAAGTACTGGGGAAAGTAAAAACAGAGAAATGTCATGAGTCAGACAAAGAATGTTGTTTAAAAGACACCCAGCCCAATTTCTAATTTTAGAAATTTTTTTTTTTTTTTTACTTTTGACTACCATTTCTACTAGCAATGAATTATATATCTTTACGGATTAACTGCTGTGTACATTCTCTTCTGTTTTTCTGCAGAGCAAAGCTACACAAAAATTCACAGCAAAAAAGAATAAGAGGGAGAGAAGATGATTTGTTGTCCTCAATAGTTATCCCAAGGCTGTTCACACCTCTGGCACATTATTTCAGTTAATAGGAAAAAGTTCATTGTAAGGTCTTTCAACTCACTGTTCCAGAGGGTGCTGGAAAGACTAAAGACCACCATGTACCAGTAACATTGTACCAATACCATGGAGAAGTACCAGGAAAGTTTAAAAAAATCTTGAAAAACCAAAGATATAGAAATTTTTTTTGACTTTCAGCAAAAAAAAAACCCCACCTTAACTTACTATTAATGGGAAAAAATGTATTGGGAAATAGAAAGTCTTCTGTCATGGAGAGGCTATGGAGAGCTAAAAGAATTCTCTCAACATCTGCCTATGCTATTCTCTAGAATACTGATCACACATAGAAAAATGTTCAACAGAAAATAATTCTGGTGATGCTATTCTGATTTCCTTTCCCCCGTTTATTTAAATGTATGTATGAATCTCTAAAAGAATTGTAGCTGCAGCTATTGCTGAAGTTCAGTGTCTTCAAGGTAGACAACTACATGGAACAGTTTAAAAAGAAAAAAAAAAAAACAAAAAAACAAATATAGCATTTTGAAGGATACCACAAATCCTGCAAACACACATGTGAGTGAATGTTCCTAACCTGAGTGTTGTTAACAGTCAGTAGTAACAACCTTGTCTTATTTTTTAATCATTCCTTCCATCTGTTTTGGAACCATTCAGTGGAAACCCTCATGTTTAGTGTATCCTCCTGCAGGTATTTAATTCAAACACTGCAATAGGACTAGATAAAACAATTTAACTCTCTTTGTTGGCAGTTCACTCCTGTTTATTTCTCTACTACTCTGCAGTTTTAACATAAATATCAAAGTTTATATATTCAACCATTATATTAGTCAATTTTTACATGTAATTGAAAATATATATATATATTCAATGGATTTAAATGCCCACATAAGTATAGAACATAAAACACTAATATGGATGATAAAGAAATTTGTAGCATACTTATGTATGTGTGTCTGCATATATCAAACCATCTTTCCTGCTAAGGCCCTTATCATGTACAATATTTCAATTAGAATCTTCACATTTAGGATTTTTCTTTTTTTTCACACATTCTTTTGACCTCTCCTGCACATCCCTCTCCTGGCAACCAGACTATTTGCATGGTACAAATATCAAGAGCTCTCTCACAGAGGTCACCAGTGTATCAGAGAGAATACCTGGTGTATTTCTTGATGTTCAGCACGACATCATTTGACATTATTAAAGGCACCCAGCAGTGCAAGGCATTTTTATTACTTCGCGTGGCACGACACCATTTGAAGAAATATGTGTACAAGGGCAAATGGAACTGCTTCAGATTGCACCTGGCACTAGGCAACCACAGAAACAAAATCTGAGGGGGGGAAAAAAAATTATAACATAAATTCGACATAAGAAAAGAAGTTCAGTCAGAAATTCCAGCTCCAGTTATCCCATGATATTCACCAGCTCTGAGAATCTGAGTGGTTTTTGCCACAGAGTAATGACTATGGTACCTCATCAGCTATAGGAAGTGTTTTAGTTGTCTTAGTATATGTTGAAAATCCCAATAAAATCACAGTTAAATTGGGAGGAACATGGATCTACATGATACAAGCTAAGGAAACAGTGGAAAAATAAACAATTTTGCCAGAAATATTATTAAGGTAAAATAAGCAAAACCACTTACCTTTAGATTTAATTTTGTGAGCTCTTTCCACACAAATAGTCTGGTCTTTGATTTATTCTGTTACCTGGGTTTTTTTGGTTTATTTTTTTTGTAAATCCACCGTGCTAATTACAGAAAACTCTGGTATTATTAGATATTTATAATCCCCCGGTAACACCTTCTAATCTCTCCCTTTCCCCAGATAACAACCTCACAGCTCGGCAGACTTTATTCTTTTAATCACTTCCCACATAATAGCACTGCAGTACATGACTAAATACAACCTTTGAGAAACACCTGGATGCAAATATTCCTCCCTCACACCTTGTCTCTCTCCCACATCACATTCCCTTCCAACACTTCCTTGCCAGCTCCTCTCTTGTTTTGAGCACACAGGACACTCCAGCCCGGTGGGAGCCTCTCTGTTATTGAAATGTTCTCCAACTTTTAACGACTATCAAAGAAACAAGCAAATTTGACCTATTTCTAAAATTTCCATACGTTGCAATCTTTGCAATCAGTCCTGTCTCATTTACACCTTTTCTATGATTTACTTGACTTGATCATGGGTCAGCTTTACAGAGCTGCAAAATGTTTTACAGTGAGTTGATTTTTAACTTTTTTCCATACTATTACTGTTTTTAATGCCTGTTCTTTCTTCCACTGTCTTCTCAACATGTTCAATGATCTACGTGCATTTTAATTTTGCCAATTTTAATGCCACAGGTATGATAAATCCAAGAAAAAAATAGTGAAAGAAATGAGTTCTAGAACTACACCTCCTTTGAAAGTATCACTTGACCTTGAACACAAAACAAACAAACAAACAAACCACCTCTTCTTTAGTTTTTGTGTTCCCAAGGGAAAAAAGGGCTTGAAGAACGTGGTCTTTTACCACCACAGAAATAATTTTGCACACAACAATACCCTTGGCTGATTTTAATCAGGGTTTCTCCATGGCCTTCACAAGGAAATTGCTCTCCTCTGACAAGCTAATGACCTCCTCATTTCAGCTGCTAATGGATTTTTCCTCCTTGGCCTAGGGGACGTCCCCAGCTTTGTGGACCTCTCTAACTTCCAGCAGCTGGGACCACCACTGCCCCTGTGTTTGTGGGATGTTTGCCCCAACACAGTTCTGGTACCATCATTTCATCTCTCTCGTGTCACCTGCTCCCCACCAGCATCTCTTCTTCTTTACAAACAACTTTCATCTCAATTATCACTTTTTATCACTTCTTTTTAATCACTTATTACTTTCATCACACTCACTACTGGGTATTTGCGTGCTCTGAGCACCACCACTCCGTTTATTTAGACACATCTTTACGTGCTGCAGGTAAATAAAAATGTTAGCACACCACATATATTTACTGTTAATAAAGAAAGGGGGATCACTGGCACCAAATAATGTGCTTTGCGTTATGTTTGGGTTTTATTTGGGTTTTGTTTTATTTTCTTTTCAGAAAAATCTAAGCATCACTACAAGCCATTCACTCTCTCAGCACGTCATGTTAAAATCACAAGCTTAAAGCTCTGTTTAGACAGTTAAGCTGAAAGAACTAAATCTCAGCACTGAAATCCCAGAATTAATAGTAAAAAAACCCCAAACTACAACCAGCTCTGGAATATATTTTTTCTTTCAGTAGTACTGTGAATAAAAAGCATTTACATTTAACTTTGGACAAATTTTAAAGTTCCCAAGGATTTAGCAAGCAAGGATAATGACATAACAATGGGTATGTGAGAAACAAGTTAATGGGAATTGGTTTTCACAAAATATTGTATGAATTGATACTAAATATGATAATGTTGGCCTTGGAAAATGGTACATGTTATAAAATGGTTAATGTTGTTGCAATAGCCTGGTTGTGAGGTTGGCTTTCACAAGGGCAGTGTGATTTGTGTGTTGTAATGTGAGTTTTGTGAGTTTGCATGGGACTAGCTCTTGCTGGCCCAACTTCTAAGACGCAATCACAAAAGGAGTGGGGTTTTATCCAGTGAGGACCCTGACCCCAGTGACAGAACTGCACCAGCACCGAAAGGAGTGACAGAGGGTGAGAATATGTAAAACTGAAAGTAAATATGTATAAAGCTGATGCAACCTCAGAGGTATAAAAAGCAGAACCGCCATTTTGCGGGCGAGCTTCTGGCATTTGGCCACACTCTCAGCGCTGTCCCTTTTGCTTTGCTGATTTTTTATTGTTCTCAATAAACTTGAATAACTCATTTCCACTTGGGAACTGAGTCATTTATAACAGGTATAAAGAAAACAATTCTGGATACCTGTCCCATTCCACTACATAAAGGGAGTCGGGGAGGATTCTTTTTGATAGAATTTTTGGATGAAAATAAATCGCAAATGGGGCAATATTATATCTGAGGACCATTTATTGCTAGAAAAGAGTGAGTGTTCCTACCGAAGGGGGATAGAAAAGAGAGCAGAGAGGGAAAAGAGAGATAAACAGGAAGAAGTGTAAGACAGGGGCAGCATTACGGCAAGAATCTCCGGGCGCTTTTTTGGCGTCAACTCAGCAGAGTGTGCGTGCTGAGAACTGCAGTGGGTCGGCATAGCATGGTCAGCTGGACACGATTTCCAGACAGAGGCAGGATACATGTTCCTTCTGTCAGCAGAGAACCAGCTGGGTGCAAACGGCCTCGTGCCGCAGGCGACAGCTGAGGCTCCAGGCTCGGCCGGGTACAGGCGGGTTTGGCAAGGTGGTCGCTACGGGCTAGTGCTACAGCAGGTTGGTGTGGTGGGTGTGAGAGAGAGAGGTGAAGGCGGGGTGAACAACATGACTCACTCCCAACTTCAATGAAGATGAACCATTTCATTAACTGACAACCAAGAACGGGGGTTTGAGATAAGCCCGCAAGCCCTCGTGACAAGGCAGACTTAAGAGCAGCTCGCGCGACGCCGGGTGCTCTCCCTCACAGGGGTGATAAAGGCAGAGGAGCTGGTGCAAGGCACCGGATCAGTTTTTGTACCCAGTCCTTTACACCCATTGGCCCCTTTTTGGATCCCTTATATTATTGGCTCATTTGCCCATATATGATTGGCTTGTTCGTCTCACGCATTCCTGTCCCATCATCTTTTAGGGGTCTCTGCTGATTGGTTCTTGCTTGGTCCTATCCTCATTTCTGATGGCATCACTCTCTCCTGTTGGAACAATCTAGAAACAACTCTCCCTAAAACAATCCCATTTATGGACATTACTCCCAGTGCAGCAGGCGTCACTCAACAGCTTCAACATAGTCAACACCAAGAACGCCAACTAACCCAACTCCTCGAACCCAATGTCATCAACCCATTAATATAACCCATTTCAGCGACTCCAAACTCATTTATAACAGTTAAAACTCATTTATAACAGTGGGCAGCACAGGAAACACAGCAGAGGCTGTGGTCACGGCTGGGTACAAGGGGCCAGAAAACGCAGCGGAGGCGGCTGGCTAGTTGTGGCGGCACCCACTCCGTCGGGGAGACAGCAGAGCACGAAGTCATCGCGGTGACGAGCTGGTTCGTGGGAATGGTGAAGTAAATGTGATAAACACATCTTACAGTGTTGGCTTTCGCAAACATTGGAGTAGAAACTGTGTGTTGTGCATTGTAGTGTTGACTTTGTGAGAGTGGTTTTGCTGTTATGAGGGGAGGGAACTGGGTGTTGGCTTTTACTGGGGCCTGGAGCTGTTTCTAACACGAATGTTGTGTTGTGATAGGAGAGTTGTAATTGGATAACATTTAACTAATGAGGGAATTGAAACTTATTGAATGCATCAAAAAGTAAGAACTGCTCTCGAAGAGGATGACTGCGCATGTTCTAAAAAGGCAGAACGGAGGAGGAGCCATGTTAACTAGCTCAGAAAATGTTTTAATATGAATAATTGTTTCTGAATGTGTATTTGGCTGATGCAATACGTAGAGTATATAAGAGGGTGGCTGTTGTTAACCAGTGTGCCTCTGGCTGTGGCTATGCACCCAGCACTGTTACTTTTGCTTTGTTGACTTTGTCCTGTATTAAATCTTTTGAATTTTAATTGAGGAGTGGGCTCAGTTCCTCACATAAAGCAAAGCAAGTATCAGCAGGGAAACTGGACCACAGAGAGGAAGAAATGAAGGGAGGAGGGGGGGCCGAGCTGGCCCTACAGGTGAGCCCCTGCTCCCTCCAAAGAGACCCAAAAGCAAATGGCTCCCGTTGTGTCACAGTTACCTGCTTTTATGTGCTAAGGCTTCTTCCCCAGCTCGATTTCCTGGGCATCTGGGGTATCTCACCAGCAAGTGGGGGGCTGCTCATAACCCAGTCATGGAAGCTTTCTCTGCCCTGACTGGCTGCCAGGTGAAACCTCTCTGGGGACGGGACTGTCAGCACATGTACAGCCTTTATAGGGTTGAGGCATAAACAAAAATCAGATTGGTCCCTCTCAATACTCTAGGAATGTGAGCAGCAGACCCACGATAGTAGGTCAGTGGGATTGGGAGGAGTTTTAGTGGAAGAATTGCGAGAAGCAGAGGAGTGTGACTGTGGTCATCAGTCCCAGGAGGGAGGCAGATGATGGCTGTAGCACTACAGGACCGGGCGGTGCAAAAACACTCATCTCTTTCCTTTCCTGAGTGCCAGTGGCACTTTTATTATCAAGACCTTGTAACTACTCCCTGGCTGTGACCAATTTCCTGCATTCATAAAACTCTGTCTGATTAACAATTAGATGCCACCTTTGGACAGCAGCCCACAGTACCTGGAGAAAAACTCTGCTCCCTAAAAGTGAAGGAGGGACAACCTGGCGAAACCTGAACTATTTATGGGGATTATCTGAGTGGGTGACAACCCTGTCTTCAAATGGATGACAACAGCCTGCTCAGGAGATGTAGGTACCTAATTCCAGTGTAAGAGTGCTGAGCCAGAGGGATGAGGGCACCTGAATATGAATCAGAATTCAGCATCCCCAGAGACAGAAGGGCTTTGTCTCTGCTTGTGTGCCTCATATCACAAAACATTCACAAACAGGTGCAAGCTGTTCAACTTGTTATTATTGCAGTTTTTCTTTAGTTAGCAAAAATTACCAACCATGTCTCTATTGAAAATTCATAATTTGCTTATTTTCCTTGTTGTGGTAATAGGTTATACTAGTTTTTATTTTCTGAATAAAGATTTAAGGTCATGACAGAATAAAACAAAAAGCAAACAATAAGGACTATGATCTCATATGCAATTTAAGCAGAATTGCCCATATTAACTTGTCAAAAAATACAGTAGACCATGTGGCTGGCCTGCCCACAATTTTCAATGTGGTTTTGGTTACATCATGATATAATATTGACTCTTTTTTGAGACTTGGTTATTTCGATACAAAAGCTTTTGCTAAGTACTACAAACTTGAAACGTGTCTTACCAACAGTTTGAATGTTTATACTTTTAAAGAAATCCTTTTCTCAACATTTGTGCTTGGTAAAAGATACATTGAATGTGGAAAACTATGCCTAAATATGGCTGATGTGTAATTAAAAATTGATGAGAATTAATTTTCAGGAAATAACTTTATAATCTTTGGAAATTTCCTTTTCTTTATGAACCTATGAGTAGTAAAAGATCATTTGCTCTGCATGTAAGGGGAGTGGGATGGGGTGAGGTGGGTGTGTCTGCACATCTTTAGAGAAATCAGAAGTCATCATATCAAGGTATTGTAACACCAAGTATTCTGAACTAGATCAGTGAGAGCAACAGGTAAATGCTTTTCTGAGAAACCAGTTGCAATGTAAGCAGGAAGTGCTGTTTTTAACGTTCAAAAATCAAAAATAATAATGTATGGACTAACCAAAACCATTTACTTCAACTTACAGACATTCTATGAATCACAGTGTAGTATTTACTTATAATGTTCATAAGTTATTTGTGAATGTCTGGTTATAAAATCCCTTTGATTCCTAGGAACTCAATTAAAACCTCATGATACTTTGAAAATTAAGAAGTTCCTTAACTTTGGTATTAATTCCGAGGGCATAGGGTGAACAAATAACCATTTCAAAGGCAGACAGGATACGGTCAAAATGGTTTGTGGTGCTCAGTTGTTTTGCTATGCTCAGATGAGTTAAAAATTTAATGCATGCCTTTTCTTCCTCACATTTAAATCATTTGACTGGTCAGCTTCATAAACTAACATCATTTGACATCATATTCAAAAAAAAAAAAGTACAGATAAAGGCATGCTATGAAATGCTTATTTTTCAATTTATTTTTATGGTCAGTGCTTGTAGTTCTTTCAAGACTGGACGAGAGAAATCCAGCTGATGTGGTTCAGTGCTGGCAGTGGTCCCACCCGTGTGACAATCTTCTCTTGTGACTACTGAACTCAACGAGGCAAATCGGTCTGAATGGGGGTTGTTAGGCTGAATCGGGGACTTGAAGTTCTTCTTTTTACAGATAATGAACTTGAGTAATATAAATCCCCTACATCTCACTTATCTGTTTGAAATGAAAGAGGTTGTCATGCAGCAAGGTCTATTCAAATCCGTCTCACCAAGCATTAAACTATATTACTAAATAAAATTGGAATCTGTAAAGTCGTTAGTGTACAGCCAGGATATTGTACTAAAATCAGACTTTTGCATGACATGATGCCTTTATGCCAACAACTGCACATGCAGATGAAAAACAGATTATCAGGAGTAACTAGAATGGTGCCTCACATATTAACCATTTCTGATATTCTTTACAGGTGCTTTGATGATCATTATGTGGGACAGGTGTCTGAAGAAAGTCTTATTTGAGTTAAACTTACCATCCAATTTCATTTCAACCCTCATAGTATCAGTATAATATATATATCTCTACTGAGTCAAATTTTTTCCAGTGTTCAGAAGGAAACTTTGAGTTTCCTACACTCTCCCGTAGCTGTAAAAGCCCCACATAAATGCAGATTTGAAGAATAATTGGTACCAAAGAGAACTTTTTTTACATAAAGTCATACTGTGCCTTTTTATTCAGCGTTCACATAAGTGCTCCAAAGTTTAGAGGGAGAATATTTCTCAACTGGAATCTCTTTGAAAGTGATCATAATTTCCTCTGTTACAAGAAGTGAGGCACATACTCAGTCTAACAGAGACTGTGTCAGCAGGTAGAGATGACTTGGACACTCTTCTGCAGATTCTTTAAAATTCCCCTCTGCTCACATAGCCATGACCAAAGGAGGATGCCACACGCAATTAAAGAGAACAGAAAAAAATTAAATAGTTTCACCCACAGTGAAAAATACCATCATCACCAAAATTGCAGAGATGTTCACTTGAAATGATACGACGCTCAGATGCTTCGCTCAAAAAGTTTCTGCATTTCTTTATCTAATTAGAATGTCATGCTGCAAAAATCAATGCTTCTCTAATGCCTTCCCTGCTGCAGTCATGACTTTAAAAGGATATTTATTGCAAAGGCAGCTGCTGCTGATGACTACCATTATTTCCCCATTCCATAGTTCAATTGCATACTCTCATAAAGCATTCTGACACAAGTCTCGAGCAGCCCTGTAATTTCCCCAAAATTACTGGGAATTTGGGGCAGGGCTGTTTGGAGTGAATTGGTATCATTCACACAAATATACTCATGTTGTTGATACTGTCTTTGCTCTCCTCTTAGATGTATTAGTTCCAGTCACTTGTTTCTGCCAACTGCAGTCCCTCACAATGTCCATCTCTGAATAGGAGAGAGAAGGATTTAATGAGTGGGCTGTTAGACGGATAAGAAAGTGTTTGGATGGTCACATGTATAGGGTAGGGGTCAACAGCTCAGAGTCACGATGGACATCAGACCAGTGACGTCCCTCAGGGGTCCGTACTGGGGCCAGTGTGATTTGATATCTGAATCAATGACACAGATAGAGGGATTGAGGCACCCTCAGCAGGTTTGCAGGTGACACCAAGCTGAGGGGACAGTGACAGGATGGCATCCAGAGGGACCTGGACGTCCCCAGGAGTGGCCCATGGGGGTCTCAAGAGGTTTAACCAGGCCAGGTGCTGGTGCTGCCCCTGGGTCAGGGCAGCCCCGGGCTGGATCCAGGCTGGGGCTGAGCAGATGGAGCAGCCCTGGGAGAAGCCCTGGGGGTGCTGTGGGGGAGAGCTGGGACCCCAAACCCC
>VZTA01012982.1:24554-37397 GCA_013398855.1 Mohoua ochrocephala
CAACAAATAGAGATTTTAAAGTCATGCAGAATGACTCTGACAATGTACAACATTATTAGAGAGATCACCTTCCCTGTGATTGATAAATCCCTGTGTCAGGAGTAGGAGGCAGGATGCGTATGTCAGAGGTAAACAATGAAAAAGGACTTAGAACACTAATTAATATGCACATATTCTCTGCAATTTCTGTAAATGATAGACAGGAACGTAGATGCACTGCAACACAGTGTAAGAATAATAAATAACCTGCTGCCACCTGCTGCTCGTGAGTCTGAGCTGTTGCGGGGTCACTTGGGCTTGATTCACCTTTGTTTTATATTTGGAGGAAACAACAGATTCCTGTCACAAACACGTTTCCACAGCATCTGAAAAAACCCCACATAAAGCTGTTCAGCACCAGAATTTTTAAAAATTTACTTATCAAAACTTAATTTTTTATTAAAAATTATTAAATTGTTAATTTGTTGATGATTTATTATTTAAAATTTTTAAGAAGTCACTTTTTCCACAGAATGTCAACCATTCTCTAGGAAAAATTATGACTGCACAGCAAATGCTGTTGTTCTTGTTTCCAAATTTTTGAAAAGCATGTGCTAAACTTAGGTAATCATTTATTTATAAGACGCAAATTCTGGAGTAGCTCTGTACAAAAGGGACTATTTGTATTGTGAATTTTACCAACTTTTTTTTATGCTTTGAAAATCACTTGATTTGATCTTTTTTATCTCCATAACTAAAAATTAGTAAGCTTAATTAGGTTTTTTTCATTAGAAATACATATATGGATTATTTGAGGTGAATATTCAACACATTGTCTATTCATTTGCACGATTAAATGTAGCAATACGATCAGAAAATGTCCTTGGAAAAATGAAATTATCAATTATGTTACAATTATGGTACAATTAATCCTGTTTATCTTTAAAAAAACCCAACGGTTAAACTTTATGCTCTGCATGGTACCTACCCACTACATTTTTAATTAGGGAATTCTTCCATAGGAGCACAGATAACTCTATTATTAAAACCTTTTTGTGCCAACTAATCTTATTAATTATATTCTTGAGTGTAGTCCATAAGTGTGATGGAGCAAGCATTATGATTTTCTTCAGTGAGTGGATTCTGAACTGCTTTCTGACCACGGTGTTTGACAGCCTTGTGTAGCCACACTTTATCCTCATGTTCTTCTCCACGGTGTTAATTAGCACAGTGTCACCTTTCTGAAGAGCTGTTATTAAGTGCAGGCTGCCTTTTGCTGTAAGATGATGTCAGCAAAGTAATTGTTCACGTATCTGAGGCTTTTATTTGCTCTGGTACAAAATAACTGCACAAACCGTTGTATTATATAGGGAAAAAATAGAATAATCAAATAGAGCTGTCTAGAATAACCCTACACAGTCTGGCTGTGTATTTCAAATGGATTTTTGAAAGTGTTCAGCGTTGTCCAAGCTCTGATACCACTGGCCTCAATACCTTAATTACAATGAGAAAAACATTAGGTCAATGCCACATAGTTTTTTATAATCCAGTAAGAGGTTTTTGTTCTGACAGTATGTGACAATGCTGCCCCTAAAACAATATAGGAAGTCTACTCTGGAAAAAAAGTTGTTTGCATTTTTTCTGGCCTGGTTTTCAACAGAGGTGACTGCTGTCTGATAACAAAAGCCAAAGCTGATGGAAAGGATCTTTTTAAAAAAAGATATTGTGACATTATGAACAGCAGAAATGTTTTGAAAGAAGGTGTTTGCCTAAATCCTTTAGACCATCTGGGAAAAAAATAATGCTTTGATTTCCTGAGTAGGAAATGCTCATGTTTTAAAATGTATTATCTAATTATGATGAAGGAATTATTGATAAAGTACATTCTTTTAGGACTAATATTTTGATTAAAAACCAGAAAGTGATATGCTAATAGCCTTGCCATACCTCCCTGTACCCAGTACTTCTCAAAGAAATCCTAGAATTAAGGTATTTTATGTATAACATCTCTTCATCTTTTATATATGTATAATATTGTCTGCAAATCTACTCAGCATTTAGAGACTCTTCCTCTAAAAATGAATCAGAAAATATCAGATTATGAAAAGCACTTTATTTTCTGAATTGACATCAAATACTTCTAAACTTATTGCTGTCCAATGACGGCAGAACATGAATGGAATAATTTTGGATAAGTATTTTGTGTATAGTCCTCAATGCTTCTTGAACCTCCTCCTCCCGCTCCAAAGCCTGCAATTACTGTGCCATTTGGAAACCAGAAAAAAAATCTTAATTACATAGCTTTGTAAATGTTTATTATTTATGGTCCATAGTTTAATTTTGATAGAGCTCTTGTCTGAAACATGAAAAATTGTCTCCTCAAGAGGTGCATCACAACCCAGCACATCTTTCCTCCTATCCTCACATGCAAAATCAGTAATGAGTGGCACATTTTATTCAGCCATTGTAGTCATGCGAGTTAAGGACAAAAAAATTCCCAAAAGAGAAAGCTAAGCACATATTTAGTCTTCAGAACTAATATTTGATTTTTTGCAACTTAAACTCTTTCTAATATCTCTGGCAAACAATAATGGGTTTAAAAAAAAATCCCATCATATTCAGTTAATGGATTTTCCTCTCATTTTACCAAAAGACATAACAGTCACTTCAAAATAATAAACAGACATATTTTATTTCACAATTTGATAAGAGTCCTGCTATTAGAGGAAGAATTAAAGTGGGCAAAGTCTATCCAAAATAACCAAGAGGGCTACTGTAATTTTACTGGAAGAAAAAATGTGATGTAATTTTTAAATCTACCTTAGATATTTGGAAATTCCTGGATTCCTCATGAACCAATTCTCTCAGACAAGAGCAAGGAAAATTTTTGACTTCTCCAAATTTCAGAAGCTAGATTCTGTGACATTATGAAGACTGCAATCCGGGGAAAAGTTCAAGTCTGGATCACTCTTTTAAAATTTGCATTTTAACACTGTCATGAATTACTGTTGGAAAAAAAAAAAAAAAAGAGAAAAACAAATCAGCAGCAAAAAAAAAAAAAAACCCAGAGAAGCTCTTTAAATAAAACAAGTGAAACAGTTCTGGAAAGCATTTCAACTGGAGAGAAATTTTATGAACACTTATAATCACTCAGGGAGAGTTTAATCATATGTTTAAGTACCTAAGATCCTAAGATACCATTTTTTTGTAAAGTATGTGGATAGCAAATGACTATTTAAATCAATGTCCAGGAGCCTTGGAAACTCTCACTGAGGAAAAATTTGCAAAGAAAAAAAGCTTCTCAGAAGTTTTCTTTACCCTTTTTATTCTCCTGTACCACGATGGCTGCAATATAAATGAAGCTTGCACCACAAAAATACCAAAAAAAAGTTCGGAAATTGAAAGAAATTACGTGTTTTATTTGATTTTTGCACTACCATTTTGTTTAATTCCAAGGTTGGGGTTCTAAGTTTCTTATGCTTGGCACTGGATTTCTATTCACTTTAATAATTTTGTAAGTCCTCTTGCCATCAGAATCCATAATTTGAAACAGGATTTTGAAAGGCTGTTGAAGTCTGTGGGAAACCCATCATGTACTGAAACATGGGAAGTGCTTTTGAGAACTGAAATTGCTGACAGAATGAAACCTATCAAAGAAAAGCAATTTATTGGGGGTCTAACAACAAGAATATATATTACAAAACTTGAAGCCAAAAACAGTAGAGGAATAGAAAGGTTTGTTCATCAGCTACCTGTGAATAATTTGTATTTAATGAAAAAAAAAAAAAACCAAACCAAAAAAAACCAAACAAATCCTTGAACACTGGTCTTGGTTGGAAGTTTAGGGAAAAGAAGATCAAACTGAAAGGGAGGCAAAAATGTTGTTAGGATGCCCAAGGGAATTAGATCACAGGATACAGGAGATGGGTGATAAATTGTTTTCTTTTCGTAAATTGTAAAAAAAAAATAACAAATCAGACAAAAATCCTCTCCACAGGTGCCTCAGAAGGCAAAAGGTAAGAGAAGTTTCTAGATAAACTCCAGAGCAATATTTTACCCAATATTTGCATAAGGACGAAGGGAAATCCATTTATGATGACATTTAAGCTTGGAATTGGTTAACTGTTCCCAAAAAGCCTTCAATATTTTAAAGGAAGACTGGTGGAAAATTCCACTGTATTTAATAACGGAAACAAACACTTTTATGGCAGATTATACAGCATGGCATGTGATTGAATTCCATGCTTCAAGAGATTTTTCAAACTCTGTGTTTTTACAGAGTGTATTTTACAGTTCAGTTTACCAAAATATTTTAGCTTTTACTCACTGGCCCACTATCAAACTCATTGCCATCCTCTTCGCTGTCAAACCCAAGACAGATATGAGAGAAACAGAGTCCAGATACTGACAACCAAAGTGGGCTTCACAAGACCTGGCCCTCAATTCATTCTATGAACTAACCTTGAAAAAATCAGTGAATTTCTTTCTCCAGTACAGGGCAATGTTAATTTATTTCAAAGTGTCTCATTGAGAGAAGTGCTAATGAAACACACTGGATATAATTTTAACAGCTATTGTTATTGCTGCAACGACTCAGCATTTCGTCTGAAGGGCATATTTTTATTAAATAAGATAGGCAGACAGCAAATGTCAAAGTCGTATAAATGTCCATGCAGGGGAAGTCAATCTTTGTTCAAGGTTCTACCGTTCAAAATTAAGCAAGTAGATTAAGTCAATTAATTAGCCATCGATTCGACATGAACGTGATGAAGTCCTTTGTCAGAGCCATCTGCCTAAATTTTAAACATGATGTGTAATAAATTAAAACTAATGCAAAACAGCAGGGGCGGAATGTGGGAATTATTAAGTAGGCGTCAAGGGTTTGTCCTGCAGGAATACTCCCTCCTACTGCCTGTGAAACAGACAGTGGCACGTGGCTCTGAAATCCTGAAGCAGGAATGCCTAACATCGTTTTGAAATGTGCTTTTTTTAGAGTCCCGTCACATTGCTTGGAACAAGCTAATTAGCAAACAAGCAGTGTAAGAATTTCAGTTGCATCTTTGCGTTGCTTCTCACCTCTTGTTTCGTTACTTCAAGATTCTTGTACCCCCAAAGCTGCTTGGATCAGTTACTGAAGGATTTTTTTTTCATCTCTTGAAAACTTTGAGGTGTTCTTTTGAAGCCTGTTAGGTTGCCCAAGACTTTAATCTCAATATTGAGGACCCACCTGCTTGGAGGGTTTGCAACTGTCTCGCAGCACTGAACCACTGAGCTTTTTTCCTACCTCTCTTTACAGGCCTAGCCCAATAAAGAATCGTACCAACAGATTAGGTTTCACCTCTTTTTGTCACACCTACTTCTTTTTTTTTTCCCCAAGATATGCCGAATCAGTAACTCTTTATTTTCATTCTACTTCAAAGTATTTTTTCCCCAACACATTTTGATTGTCTGTTGGTCCGGTATGAAGGACCTGCTACACATACCCGCTTCCCACTGCTCATTCACAAATAGAGAATTGCCATTCATGTCTCACTCAGATTGCCATGATTTAGTAGAGCCAATTGATATTAATAATTTTGTTTTGTTACTGTAACGTTATTCCCCTTAAATGTACATATTTCATTATTTCTGGAATTTGGGAGTTGATGTTGGATCGCCTGATTTCAGTGGGCATCTTGAAGACTTAGGAGATGTATTTAAGCTGAGATTAATTCTAGCTGGGTCACATAGTTAAACTTTGGAATGGGCTTATGACAAAAACTAGATGTGTCTCCATGTTTCCCTTGACTTCCTGAAGGAAAAGATGGAGAGCTCATAAAACGGCGTGGTGACCTTGGGAATACATTTCTATTACAGTTCTTGGAGTTGTTTAGGTACTGTTGTGAATTTATGAAGTGATTATACTGACTTCATGTTTGCCCTGAAGCTGAAATTCTCCGATTGCCTGCAATGACCCCATCCTGGCTCACCCCACAGCTCAAGTAAGGCAGGCACTACCCTTCATGGGGAATCTCAGGCACGAAAATGGGCTCTCGTTTGCACTGGAGCTGGGACTCAAAAGTGGGATCCAACCTGCTGTGGGAGCCTAGGAAGGGTCGTGTGCTCAAACATGTCCATCACACTCAACAAAAGGCATTTCTAAATGACTTAGGGAAAGGGAGAGACCCTGGAATTTGGGAATGTTGCACAACAGATCATCCCTGTAATTATCTTTGTGGTAAATGGTTGCACTTTGCCTTAAACTCTGAAGCATGAAATTCACTTTTTTTTTTCCTTTTTTTTTTGCAAGCAGGGGTTCTGATAAAATACAACAGAAGACCTTCTGGAGAACTTAGCAGCACAGATTTTTCCGTCTTAAGATCTTTGCCTTGACAGTAATGACATGCATAATGTCTGAAATAATATAAAATCTCTTAATAATTACTGGAAAACAAGAAGTATCAAACCAAAGTCCACAAAGTATTGCAGGTTTTTCTCAAGTGTTCAATACTGGTCTGCTAGACATTTCTGCCTTCTTAAAACTGCAACTTTGTTCATTATTGATAATAGGGAACTGAGTGAGGATTGATTGAAAGGTTAATGTGCTAAGCACATGATGCAAAGCAAATTGGGATCACATTAAAAAAAAAGTAAAGGATGTTCTGTGCAACGTAGAGAACAGCTAAACTTCTAACTTTCATTCATCACTCAATTGTACAATTTTACAATTACTCTCTTGGCATTCAGGAGTATTAATTCTTCCACTGTCTGAAGCACAGAAAACAGGTGACTCTTGTCCACCACACAGTGTGAAGGAGTAGGACCAGACCCTGGTGCTGGTCACTGGCTGAAAACACCAACACCATGAGACAGCTTCTTCTCAGTCACTGGGGATCAGTGGCAGGAGGAGGATTTTTTATTTGATTTAATTTTGTCTCAAGGGTGTTCCCAGTATGGTGTAGCTACACTGACTACAGTAACTGCAGTCTTGTTTGGCTCTCCCTGAAGATGCACTGATGAGACAATGAGCTCCTACAAAAGGTGATTTCGAATATTCTGCTCCAAACAGCCCCCTGGAGCATCTCTGTTTGCTCTCTGGTTATTATGCCAGACACCAGCTGCCATGTGTGCTGCTCTTTTCTCACAGCAGATGACAACGTAATCAGTAAGACTTTGCTCGCTGTGACTCACTGAGATGAAGCATTTGGCAAAACAACACTTCTAGCACGGAATCACATGTTAATGAAACCATTCCTCGTTGCTACCTGTCTCTATTAGAACCAGCCTTTGCGTAGGGGGAAATTACTGTGGACAAGCAGAGGAAATAAAGTAGCTTCAGTTTCTCTTCACAGTCTTTGGTTGTGTTATTATCACAACCACCCCAGTCATCCTGCTTTGGCCATCCCTTTTGTGCAGCCCTTGTGCTCTGTCTTCTCCACTGGGGTTAAGCACAAGGGGGTTTCAGTCTTATCCTTTTCTTCTCCAGCCTGGAGGGGAGAAGGTTGTGTGGGGACCTGATAGCAAACTCCCGGCATCTGAGGGGATTCTACACGGAAGGCAGAGAGGGATCCTTCATCAGGAATTTTAGTGATGGAAAAAAGAGTCATGGGTAAAAAATCAAAAGAGGGGAAATTTACTTTAGGTATTGGGAAGAAATTCTTCTCTGTGAGGGTGGTGAGACACTGGCACAGGTTGCCCAGGGAGGTTGTAGATGCCACAACCCTGGCAGTGCTCAAAGCCAGGCTGGATAAGGCCTTGAGCAGCCTGGTCTAGTGAGAGGTGTCCCTGCCCACGGCAGGGGGGTTGGAACTAGAAGATCTCTGAGGTATATTCCATACTCTTAACACTCTCTGATTCCATGATTCACTGATAGGGAAATTATTATTCCATTTGGTACTCATCTTTGCCCTTACTCTTAAGCAAGAACAAAGGAAAGGAAAAGAAAATACTTCAAAAAACTCTTAATAGACCATCACTGTTGTCCTTGTCCTTTTTAACTGTGGTTTCTTGTCAGTTTGGATTTCTGCGGGGGGGGGAGTTTAATATGAAGAATATGAGAATATGGTTGAATACGAAGATATCCACCATCTTTGAGGACAACAGCATTATCCTTTCATTTGGGATTCAGAGAGGGAAGGGGAGCAGCAGTGACAGCAGCAGTGACAGTCCATGGTACCTGTGTGTGTACACCCAGGGTCCGAGTTCAGAGCAGGCTCTGCCTCACACAGGTGCACAGGTCAGAATAAGGGATGCCTTGGCACAAGGGAGAGAGAAAGGAATCCTTTTGGGAATGAAGATGGAAGGTCTCTCTGCTGTGCCTGTTGACCTTCTTCTATTATTTTCTTTCAGGATCACCGTGACCCCGACTGTGTGTGGAGTTCATAATGGTGCTTCAGTTCGTAGTGGTGCTTCCACACATTCCTGGAGGGAAATAAAATTTGCTGCCAGTTGCAGGTGCTGCTTAGTTAATGCAGCTGAACTTTCTCTCTTACAGTTTTGCTGTCTATTTTCAGCTTCTTGGCACTTCCAGCAACCACTTCCCCATTCTGACACACGTGGGGAAGACATGTTTCTTTAAATCCTGAATTTTGTACCTTTACTGAATTAATAGCTAGTGAGAAAGCAAAAGTGATTCTACCTTCTCTCTTTAAAGATTTTTCTGGCTCCTCTACCATATATGAAAAACTACTGCATTTATTAATGCATTGGGCTAATGCTAAAACCAAGAGATAAACCAAACTGGTATGGTCTCACTAAATAATATTGCAACTTCTGAAAATGGCGTTCCAGGCTAGATGGACCATGGATCTCACCAAGAGGAAGATTTCTTATGTTCTTAGATCCTTTTGATTTTTATTGATTCCAAAGGAGAAGCACTGGGAGTTGGAGTGAAAACACTGCATAAGGGAATTTTTTTTTATTAGGGTGTTAAAGAGTTTTATGAAACCGACAAAATTTAGTGGCTGTAATATATATTCACCTACAAACTACTGGCATGCTATTCAAATGTCTTTTTATGTGCAGTATCCCTAAACCAAGATAAAACTATGGAGTTACCTGTCTTGGAAACAGAAATAAGTTTACCTCAAACTCCAAAAAGTGAAACGATCAAATTACCCTTTTCCCAAACACAACTATTTTTCCATGTGACAAACTCGACTGGGACACAGGTGATTTCTCGCATCCCTGAGTGTGTTCTCACATGGTTAAATAATTTATGAGGTGCAGCTGCCACATGGTAGTCACCACTTCCCTGTTATGCCAGCAAATCACATGCCCCAAGCTGGGCAAGTCTCACTGTGTGATGTCTCACTTGAAGTTTTTTTTTCCTCCTCCTTTGAATGAATTTCTACAGAATTCGGCTGTTACACAGTGCTCGTGTTTATGCAATATCATGTGTATTACTATAATGACGATAATGAACCCTCTACTAAACCTAAATGAATAACTGCCTTTGATCCAACTTAATGGTCATTTTGCTTTATCACAATTTGGAGAGGATTCTGTTTGGTGCTGTTGATTGTGGCCATCAACAAGAGTCAAACACTAGGAACATTTGGAAATCTGTGTGTACAAACTGTGTGACCATCTGCTTGCTTAACTGATATGAGGAGACACTAATTATATGAGAAAAGAGCCAGTTTGCTGCCTGAGAAATCACGAAAATGTGTGCACATCACAGATACACAAATGCAGGCTCGTGTTTCTGGGCAGCATTTGAGGCAGAATGTTTCTGAAGTGGCAGATATGCCCCAGGCCCACTGAAAGCATGAGAGGTCATTCACCACTCTCACTTCTTAAATTCTTTGGAGCTCAAAAAACACTCAACTATATTTCTTCAGCTGCTACATTTTTCTCTATGCAGCAGCAAAAGTAATAACTTTGGTTTTCTTGGTGCTTTGGTGCTTGACATTCATTTACCATAAATCCTCCCCAAAAGCATAGAGGGAAGCACTCATTGGTCCTTTGCCTTAGAAGACAATGTTGTGTTCAGATCCCAGCAGAGGAAGCAGGTATCTCAGATATGCCTGAGTTGGACATGTTTACATGGATTTAATCATCTCCAACAAATGTTTCTTCTCCAATGCTCCTTACCTCCTCTAAAGCTCATGGAGTGCTTATACATGCACGAGTATATTTAAATAATTTCAGATTCAAAATCCTTAAGATATTTCCAATGAGAAGGTGGTTTACAGACATATGTTGCTGCATGTGACCATTAAGATATGGATTGCTTTGGGATAGGCAAAGTCAGCAGTGCGTATTCACTGTTACTGTGCCGAAAGGATCAACCCCCTCTCTCCCTTTTCAGACAACAGACTGAAACACCCAAATGACTACTGGCAGGGTTTTGAGACTTCAGCTTATGGAGATATGTTGTTTTCTTATGAAGAATGTTAGATTTATAAGACAGTTATCGCTGTATTAGGCAGTATCTGTGTTTTGGTTTTACAACTTCCAGATTTGGTCATCGCAAGGGTAGCATAAGTTTCTGAAGACAGAAATGTTTATAGTCACTTTTAGGACTTGCTTCTAGCAATCAGCATTTTAACTGATCCATTATCAGCCGTTTTTAAGCATCTGATGCATGTGATGATTTGTCTGTTCTGAGTGGAGTGTTCATCAGCCTCAAAGGATAGTACTGGAGCGCAGATTAAAACCCAGAAATCCTTATTTCTGCCTAACATAGTGAGACTTCAGACTTTATACATAGAGTACATGTGTTTGTACAGCCACACAGCTTCATTAGAGTTTTCAGCAGAAAAGGAACCCAGAAGCCGTGCCTAAGCCAGAGTTACAGCCTTATTTTACACTGAGCTAGGCAAAGTGGTCGCCTCAGTTTGCAAAGTGTGCTGCACAAATTCTCTCCTGTAACCCAATGCAGAAATGCACTTCTGCTTGGCAAATCACCACTGGCATTCCTGGACGAGGGATTGCTCCCAAGCTGGGCAGATGTTGTAGCTTTTATAGCTCTGCTGGTGACAAACCAACAGGCTGCGTGAGATCAGGAGCAAACTGATCGTGTCCTGTCTGTCTGCTCCACCCACTGTGTGTTTTATTAAGAAATCCACATCTGCTGCACGCAGACTGAGAGCCATGGACTTGCAGACATGTTCCAAAACAACCACGGTGTTTCCTCATCTGTGGCTCAGGTGAAGGCTTGAGAAGCAAAGGATGGTGATGTGGTCACCAGGGGTGGCTGCCTGAGCCACCTCCCTGAAAATAAACCTCTCCCCATCCTTCATCTCGCAGCCACATCCCTGACAGAGGCTCTGCCAGCACAGGGTGATGTTAGGGATCTAACTCTGCCTGCTGTAGTTTCCAGAGTCTGCTGGTCAGCCAGCAGTGCTCCTGACAAACAGAGGAGTTTGTCGGGCAGTTGTGCATCAGACAGCACTCGGTGGAGAGGACGGATGGAGAACGTGGAGAAGCCCATGTGTGAGAAGGCTGCATGAATCAGGCAAGGCCTATCATGCCACGTGTGTGCCCATGATCTCTCCTTCACTGGTGGAGAGGAAAGCTCCAGTGAGAGCAGATATCTGCCGTGAGCAGGATGTGAGAAGCCAGAGAGCTCCCAAAGCCTGGCTGCTCTGCCCGTGCTCTGGCTGATGAAGCACGGCCCTGATGCGAGAGCACCTGGCAGAAGGACCTTTAATTGCACGCTAAGCTGCAATTAATTGCAGGATGGCTGTAAAATGTGCATTTGGGCCATTACAGGCAACCTGAGGCTGCTCACACAACTGACTGAGCGCAGCAGGGGGGAAATGCCATGTGCTGCAGGGGAGTCCTTTGCACTGCATAACATTTGCAGGGAATAGGTGGTGAGCTTGTCCCAGGGGGAGGATGGTGCCAGTGCTCATTTACACAGACGCAGGATGCAGCCAGGAAATGCACCTGTGATAACAGGGTCTGACTTCAAGAAGGCAAAAGGAATAACGAGATGTGCCCCCATGCTTGTTCTGCAGAGCAAATTGTCATAACAATGCAAAATGCTGGCTGGGGAGGAGCTGTCATAGCGGATAATGCAACTTCAGCAATGTATTTCTGACCTGACAGATTGCTTTGGGGCTTTTTGTATTGTTTTGTTTTCTTTTTCCTCCGTTTTGGTTGTTTTTTTTTTTACCCTTTCTCTTTCTTTCTCTCTTTCTTTCTTTCCTTCTTTCCTTCTCTTTCATTCTTTCTCTTTCTTTCTTTTTCTTTCTTTTTTTCTCCCTTTCCTTCCCTCCTTCCTTCCTTCTTCTTTCTTTCTTTTTCTTTCTTTCTTTCTTTCTTTCTTTCTTTCTTTCTTTCTTTCTTTCTTTCTTTCTTTCTTTTCCTTCCCTCTTTCCTTCCTTCTTCCTTTTTTTAAGACCCCTGAGGTGAGAATTTGTTAAAGGCAGTATTATATTTTAATTAATGCTTCCTTAGGACATCTGAGCTATAAAATCCAACAGTACAGCCAACAGTTTACAATCACATGGAGCGTAAACAGCCACATGGAAATAAAAGCAAAAAAAAAAAGAAAAACAGTATTTGCCATTTGAATCCCTTCCCATCTCATTCTGAAAAATGAAATTAAATAAATGCATAAAATAAACAGGACAGGAGGGCTCAGTTTTCACTAGCTGAACAGCAAAGGGCAGCAACAGACTGGGAGGAGGGAAAAACTTCTGTATTAAAAATTGTTGTGTCTCAACTAAATGTGAGCCCTACAGGGGCTCTCTCCACGACTTTGTTACATGGAGTGTGTGTGGTTCGAGGTATCTTCTTCCTCCCTTTTTGCTGCTCTTTTCATGCCTGTTCCACCACCTCCCCATGCTCAGTTGGCTGTTTGTGTTGTACATTTCTGTCATGCTGCCTCATGGCAACAATGTGCCAGTAACAGCTGTCGCGGGTTTGGTCTGG
>VZTA01012983.1:0-17561 GCA_013398855.1 Mohoua ochrocephala
AGAAAGGTCAGGAAAAGTCCGGCCTGGGACCAAGTTGGGATATTTCCGCCCACCTGGAGGGGTAAATCAGCTCCCTGGGTTCGTTAACGTGCAGTTTTCAAGGTTTTCTTAAGTACTAATTAGCTGAGTTCCCGTGCACCAGAAGTAGGATATGTTCCCTGTGTTATACACAAACATGTGGGAAAAGCAAAGGCCATAGAAAGCCCCATCACCCTGCTAACCACAGGAACCCAAGAGAATCACTGGTCACTACAGGAAGCCCAGCTCAGGGATACAGCTGGCCTGAAGCTCCCAAGTTATCTCCAAGCACAATCTGAGACAGAGCTGGAGGAACTGGTGTTTGACTACAGACAACCCCCAGGAAGGACTACAAGGACATGAGCTCTGTTCTGGCAGCCTCTGCTCCTTTTTATCAGTCCCTCTGCTACCAAGACAGTCAAGGATGTCTTTCCTGGAGACCAAACACACTCCAAGGATGATGAGCCATGAATATCCTGATGCTTCACCCCCCTCTCATCCTGCTGTCCATGCTTCCCTGCTGTTCAGTCCTGCTCCGCCCACCAACAGCAAGCAATGAAATCCTAGAATCCCCAAACGGTTTGATTTTGGGACCTTAAAGCTCATCTCATTCCACCCCTGCCATGGGCAGGGACACCTTCCACTATCCCAGGCTGCTCCAGGCCCTGTCCAACCTGGCCTTGAGCACTTCCAAGAATGGGGCAGCCACAGCTGCTCTGGACAACCTGTGCCAGGGCCTCCCCACCCTCACAGGGAAGAATTTCTTTAATCCCATCCAAAATCCAACAGAACTGCTGATGGTCCCTCCCACTGGGCCAGGACTGTGCCCTTTTTACAGTAACCACCTGCAAATCCCAAAATCCCTGCTCCACAAAAGGGCTCGGAGGCGTTTGCAGCTGCACTGGGATGATGTGTCCCCACCACCCGAGCGCTGGCCAGGGACAGTTTCTAAATCAACCATATGGGACCCTCTTGCCCAGACGTGAAATCACTTCCCCTGTCACAGCACAAGCCACAGCCGTCAGTCAGAACTTGCACTGCCTAAAATCTTTCCCCTCAGAACCAGCAGAGGCCGTGGATGAATCCCCCAGAGGCCGTGGATGAATCCCCCAGAGGCCACGGGACGGTTCCCTGGTTTAGCAGGACTCGGGGGCGCAGCGCTGATGGTGCCGCTGGCCTCACTGGCGGGAGGCTCCGGAGCAGAGCTGGGAGTGCCGGCACGGCGCTGGGCTAGGGAAAAGGCTTGTGATTGCGCCAGTACTTCAAGATTCCCTGAGGAGAGGAGTCAGCCAGCAGGGCCAGGAGACCCGTTCCTCTTGGCAGCTGGCGTTCGTGCTTGCAATTCCGTCACCACTACGCCCCGGCAGCTCCGAGTACATCCAAGAGCCCTGCCAAGGCAAACTTTATTTAACCTGCGCTCTGCCAGACTGTCTGCATTCTTCCTGGGCGAGGCATTCGGGCCAAGGGTGTCCTTCCCCACACGGCTGGGGAGTCGGGAATAGCAACACCCAAAGGTGAGCGGGGCAAAGAGAGCGGGTTGGCATCGCGCGGGGCAGGGCTGCGGGGTGAGGTCGCCTTTGTCGGCAGGAAACGAGGTGCAAACGGCAGATCTTGAGGGATGCACACCTGGGAAATGCCAGCTGGAAAGCAAAGGACATAAAAAAACCTGAAAAGGAGCCTTGGTGCAGCGGTAAGGCCTGGCAGGTCTCAGAGCAAGGGACACAGGGGATGTTCCCGGAGCTCCCAGGACCGGCACTGGACATGGGGAAGCACATCCTTCGTGCTCAGCATCACCACGGACCTGGAGCACGGATGTTGCTACAAGATAAAGCTCGAGGTGCAAACCTTCCACCTGTCCTAGAGGGCAAAATGTCACATCCCAGTCCTGCCTGGGAAAAGCCATGTCGGAAATAAAATTAGAAGGGTTTTAATCTCCAGCCATCAGCAGATTTTAACACTCTGGATCACGGTAGACCCTCCAGCTATTCCCAACCAAATTAAAGCGTTAAACTGTGACTTCTCTAGGGGCAAGAGTTTTCATTAACATGGTTTTTCATTAACACGGCTTTTCATTAACAAGTTTCCTTACACAACCTGCTTTCCTAGCTGAGAAAACATCTGACAAGCGACAGAAGTTCGGAGACTTGGGGACAGAGCTGCAAAGAGTCAACCCTGCACCAAGGGGGATCAGATTGAACATTGACTCCAAACTCATTACAGCAACAGCCACTTTCCAGCCTTTAAAAGGCTGCAGAGAGCAAAGAACAAGCTTTCTTTTTTCTTAGAGACGTTCCTAAGCTAGCGAAAAATCAAACAAGTAGTGGGCAGAGAGAAAGTTGAACCTACAGAGGACAGCACACGTTTCCAGACAGCTCAAGAGCAAGCTGAGAACTGACAAATGCTGGAAGGCCCCACATAAACAACCTCCTGTTTCCAGCTCATGTACGTCCATAAAAACACCAGAACTAGGCAACAAGGCCCCCGAGTAACACCTCTGAATGTGATCCCACGTGCACATACTGCGAGCGGGCGAGCGCTTACAGGTTTTGATTCCCACACTTGTGCAACACCATTGATGGATTTTCTTCCTGAGTCTGGCAGCTCACTGCCTTCCGCTTTGGGAAGCACAGGGCAGGATCTGGGAACAGCTCCATGGGTCTTGCACAGCTCCACACAAGCTCCTGAGAAGAGGCCAACTTGCCCCGTTACATGGTGCTCAGACAGCTGGGGAAGAAGCACCCAAACCCACAAAGTTTACAAAGAAAAGTGAAGGAACTGAACAGGAAAAGGGACAAGAAAGAAGGGGAAACCAAAGCCAGGTGCAGATGGAACACAGACCAAAGCACCTCTGCTCTGGGTTCCCTTTTGCCAGTCTGTCAGTGCGTGGAGCCATTCCGAAGGCACTGGGAAGAGGAGAACTGTCAACGTTGGTCCATGTGGCTCTAAACCCACTCTGGGAGAACAGCTGAGGCTTCAAAAGAAAACCTCAGAACAGAGTGACCCGAGTTCTCCTCCCTCCTCTCAACCACAGCCAACCATCAACAGCCATTTTGGGGAATCCCACTCCATCCCGACACACACAGGGGCAGCACCAGCAGCACTTAAACTGTGAGGAGCAAAGTAATTCCCAGAATCACAGAACATCCTGAATTGGAAGGGACCCACAAGGAAAGTCAAGTCCAACTCTCGGCCTTGCACAGGACATCCCAAGAACCCCACCTCAACTCCCACAACTGTAGTTGCAACTCAGGGAGAGTCACACCAACTTTATTGAAAGTTCCTACCTGAGTAAACCCCAGAAAATGGCAAATTGACCTTTCCACCACACAGACTTGTTGCACCAGGATCGGGATTAACACCTCGGGAACTCCAAATATCTGCTGGTCCAAGGCTGACCTTCACCAGCAGGTCACAGATGATTTTTTGTGCTATTAAAGGCCTAAGCATTTGAGATTCGTGTGCCACACTGAAAGCACACACACGCTGCTCCCAGGTAGAAATAAATCCACCGAGAAACATAAATAGACTTCTCTTTTTATTTTATTTTTGGATGGCTGATGAGTTACTATTTTCATTCTGCTATTTCATGAAGAAATAGCCTTAATAAGAAAGAAAAAATAAACCCATCACAGAACCATCTCCTTACACTTCAGCTGAGACCAGGAATAGATAAAGCGACCTCCTGGGCTCAGATACTCGAATGCTTTGATAGTGCCCAATGCAAAGTCAGACTGCAAAGCCTACTGAGGCCTGGAAGATAATCTGGACGTGCATAACTTGCCCATGCTGTAAGGGACCTCTGTTTGAAATAGCTGCTGGTGGAGGAATGAAATGGCTGCTAAAAAAGAGCCAAAGTAATGCCACGATCTAAGCTGGACCTCCAAGGTCAGCTGAAGGGGTCCATTATGATGAGAAGGCCCTGGGAATGGAAAACAAGGGCTGGGGGTGCACACCGTGGCCTTCCTTCAGCTCCCAGAAACAACAAGGGCTGCTAGGAGGGAGGAAAGGCAGGCTGAGAGCCAGGAACAGGCAAATGGGCTTGGTTTTACCTGGCTGGATCCACTCACTCGAGTGGAGTATCCAGGGGGCTCACCTGCAGACAGAGAGAGCTCAGCTCAGCAAGTAAAGCCTGGACTTGCTTAGTCTGGACAATAAAGATGTGCCATGAATGAGCAAAGAGATGTAATACTCTCCAAATTTACAACCACCTGCCCCAAGTGGGTAAAGCTCTGCTCTGTTTGTCCATCAAGGTGAGGATAAGAACTGAGATCACTTCAGCTAAGGAACAGTCAAGTTAAATATGCCGATTATAATTGAAATCTGAAGCAACAGCAATAGTGATTTCCTCAAACCCAGGGATTTTAAGGATTCAGACAAACACAAACTGAAGACAAGGCTAGAGCTAGAAGGTGACAAAGAGAAGAAAGTTTCTCTGCTTTAGCTGTATAAATACAAACAGCTCTACAAATGCACACGAGCTAGCGTGTCCAGCTCAACACTGACTGCTTCCCGCTCCAGAACACGGCCTCCCTTTCCCTAAGGAACACACTGTGGCCATCCAGAAGCTCCAAAGAGGCCTGTGGGACCAAGGTAGTGAAAAGGGTTGAAGAAAAAAGCAACATCTGGAAAACACGAGGCATTCAAGCACGACTCTGAAATCAAGAAAGGCCGGTACTTAAATCACCAGACTGTCCCTCCCTTACCAGTTCTTGTTCCCCAAATTCCTCCCCAAATAATGCCTTGAACCACAAGATTATCCTTAACTCAAGGGCTCAAGAGGAGCAACACTTCAATGCTTTGACTGCAAAACCTTTCTAAGGAAACCTTGTAAAAATGAAGCAACAGCTGCAGTGGGCACAGCAAGAATTGAAAAACACAAATGGAGAGTTTCTGCCCTGAGGCTCAGCTTTCAGCACCTGCTACCTGAGCCTAAATCCACCTTCTCCACACAGCAGAAACATGTGCAGCATGCTCAGCACCTTCAAAGCAACCTCACACTTGTCCGGGCCATGGGTAAACCCTGTGCTGAGGAAGGAAACAGGAAAGAAAAGGAAAAAAACCTCCATAAATCAAAGAACACGATGCATCCTGAGGCCTTTTGAACTTCTGCACAAAGTAAATTCTCCTTCTTGAATTGTTCCTCCCCTGCTGCCCTATGAAGGTTTAGAGTTGAGAACAACTGTCTTGGGCTGACTTTATGCTGTGTATCCCCTATCACCTGCTCTATGCCCAGACATGATTCCTGTGCCTTTCTGTGGCTTTAAAATTGGGTGCGAGAGAAAGAAAAAAAGCCAGATGAACTTTTCAAAACAGTTTTTTGTGCTCCAAGGACATTCACTCCCCTGCGTTGCTGCTGCTGCAGAGCAGAGGCACCTTCCTGCTTTCCCCAGCTCTGGGCTCCTTTTCTCAGGAGAGAGACAGAGAGTGAAACTCCTTTGTTCCCCTGGGACTTTGGATTTTTCCTTCTTCTCTTCTGGACTGTTCAGAACACCAGAACATCAGAACCTCACTGGGAGCCCTCACNGTGAGGGAGGGGCGGCTGTACCCTGCCTTCTGTGGAGGGGACGTTCCTCCCAGAGTGTTCCTCCGAATTTTTGTCTCAAACCAGGACAACAACCCATCCTGTACCTGGCTGGGGACATCCTGGGCAGAGGGATTTTCCTACCTGCTTGACCCAGGCAGGGAGAGGTGGAGCTGGCAGAAACCCTGGGAGATGTGGGTGTGCAGGACACCTTACTGCAGGGCAGAGAGGAAGAAAAATCAATCATTCCCCTCTGTAGGCACTCATTCATCCCTGCAGGGAGGAACCCACACCTTGGTGCTGGGATTTCTGTGCCATTTTATGGGTTGCTCCCTAAAAACACACCTGCTGCAAGAAGAAATCATGGAAACTCACAGGACTCCAAGGTCTCCACCCCGCAGGGAATTAACCAAATTGCTCTGGATTTTGCTTTTCCCAACCTAGATCTTCCTGCAATGCCCTGGGGCTCAGGGAAGGTGGGGGGAAAGGTACGTGATTAAAATAATTGTCCCCAAACCTCCTTGATTTTTCACAAAGCATCCTGGCTTTTGATAACATCTTCTTCAAGTATTTATTGAGCCAATTAAGCTCTCAGAGGTGCCCCAGGGAGAGGCCAGGCCGTTTCAGCCAGGCCCTGTTTGGAGCAATTGCTTCATTAGCCCACTTCAGAATCAAAATACATAAACCCACTATTAACCCTTCAAAAACCAGGGAAAACTAAAACCAACAGGGAACCATTACTTCCTCTCAATCCTTTTCTCCTTTGTTCTGTTTGAAATAGGAAGTTGTTGTGCTTTTTTAAATCTAGGAAGAAAGCTGGCATGTGTAACTGTTGAAACAGAATCAGAGTTAAAATAATGTTGCAATTGTTATCAAAGCATGGAGTGCTGGCTTCATTCTGGTGGCTGTTTTTGGAAGAATGCTGCTTCTAGAAGAGGGGAAAAAAATTTCTTTGGGACAGAGATTCAAAGCTAGATCCAAAATTTCCAGGTGCTTGGAGACAACTGAATCAAGGCCCATTTCCAAGCTGATTTTATTTACTTTACATATACACACGAAGACACAGAGAGTCCTGAAATCGCTTTTACTGACATACCACAGGCTGCAATTCCTGCTGCTCCTCACAGCTACAACGCAAACAGCCAACTCCAGAGATGAGGAGTGAGATACCATGAGGTTGGTTCCCCTAATTCCCAACTCTGGTGCTGCTTCTAGGCTTGTTTTTTAGGGACAATTTTTTGCTGCCACATACCTGAGCTTGCCAGCACAGCCCCTGCGTGTGCAGCTGCAGAGATCCTCACCAAACATGCCCAAATCCACTCCCCAGGTAACAAACCAGGAGAAGGAGTGGATTTAGATGCTCCAGCTGCATTGATATTGCAATTTTGCCTGGTTGTTTCTGCCAGCAAAACTCAGAGGCACTGCCTGAGGCTGCATGGTAGCTGCCAGCCAGGAAGCCAAGGGGAAGTGGGAGCACTGTCAGAACTGCACTGTCTTGGCTGCCAGACGTGGCCCCTCCATGGCTCCAGGGCTGGCAGAGCTCCCTGCCCACGGGCACCGTGCTCCCAGCACTCCCAGCCCACGGGTGCTTGGCTGCTCCAGCTTTACTCAGGGACACTGAAGAGGGTCAGGCACCACTGTTTGCTGGTGGCACTTTCCAGTCAAGAGGATCAAGGGGGCTGCCAAGGGTCTTTGTGCCAGTTCTGTTGGCACAGAGATCAAAGAAAATCGAAGAGAAAATCAGGACAAAGCACCCAGCCAGCAGCTCTCCAAAGCTCCAGACCTCCTTGACTTACAAGTGCCCACGACACTCGGCCTGACAGCGACACAGCAGAGGAGCCCAACTCCAGGGTGACAGCGCGAACGAGCGAGAACCAGTTCTCAAAAGCATGATGGTCACTTGCAATCAGTCTCCAAGCCCCTGGCTCTCCACCCTCAGCTCACACAGACTGCAATATCACCTCCTCAAATCTTCCAGTTTTGCCAAGGGATGAGGGGACATGGACAAAGCCTGGAGGAGCACGGGAATGACCCAAAGCAAACAGCAAGCCAAGCAGGGCTGAGCTCGTGGGTAAGGCAGGGATGATTTGCATTTATTTTAACTCATGCTCAGTGGAACACGACACCATCAAAGCTGCCTGAGTAGTTCCACACGCTCCTTTCACGGCAGGCACTTCCGAGCCTGGCAGGGACCTCGTGCCCCAGCCCTGCTCAGGTTCCAGGGCACAGACAGCTGGGGTGTGCCGAGACACCTTCCCCCCACTCAGCGGTTTGTGGCCACGGCTTTCTGTTGTGCTGCATGGGAAGGAGCCAGGAAAAGCTTACAGGCCAGGATCTGCTCCTTGAATACTCCCAGGTCCATCCTTGGGATGCTGGCCCTCTGCTGGGGCTCCCCTCTGGAAGGGGAAGCAGAGGTGGTGGCTGTCACCCTGGCCCCAGCACTGTCCCCCAGCTCCGCAGGGCACTGGCAGACCCCAGACCCGTGGCCACTGTGCCACTGGGGACAACTGAGGGCAGGGTGTGGGGTCACAGCACGGCGTGGTTCTCGTGTTTGCCGTGTATTTTTAACACCTCTTTGACTCACAAGGCTCTAAAAAGCACCCAGATTCTCCAAATGCTTCTTAGCTCTTCCACCGAACACCCCCGGAGCCCAGAATAGCCCCATCTCCTCCCCTTTGCCAACAGGTTCCTGCTGCAGCCTCCCAAGGGAAGATGGGATGAGCCTTTCCAGCCCGCGGGAGGGAAGCGGAGCCGGACAGAGGCGGGAGCGGGGCCGGAGCAGGGCAGCGGGTTTGTTTACAGGCACGGCCCCAGCACGCAGAGAGGCTGCTGGAAGCAATCCTCGGCCCCAGGGTCATTCCCACTCCCAGCCCCTCCGCCTCCCCTCCATCCGCCTCTCCTTTCAGCTCCAAAAAAGGATCACTCCCTGTTACATAATGGGATGAGCGCAGTGCGGCTCCGGGCTCGCACACGCGGCCGCCCTTTACTCAACAATACCTTTTTCGGTCATGGAGCCTTCCTCTCCCACTGCCGTCAAAGTGACAGCCGGGGAGATGGATGGGGCCTGGCTCCAGCTAGCCCAGCTAAGGACAAGGGGGGAAGGAGGAGTGTGGTGGGATGCTCCTCGCAGAGAACAGCGAATGGAGCAGGTAGGGAGGCCCCACAATCAGTAATGGTGTGGTCACAGCAATCACTCGATGTCACTGCCAGCCCAAGGGACAAGGTCCTCCAAGAAGAAGGGTGACTGGGTCTTGGGAGAAGCTGGATCTCATTCTTGGTGTGGGTTGTGTTGGTTTGTGCCCGTTTCTATCACTCTGTCTCATGCCAGAGCAGAATCATCTTGCAGCTGCAAGAAGGCAGCAGGAGCAGCACCTACTCGCCAAATGCAAGCTGGCAGAGGAGTATCCAGCAGGGCCCCCCAAAACACTGCCAGGACACCTCCTTTTCATCCCCTACCACCCAACCCAGTCACTGACAGGAACAGGGAAGGAGCTCATCTCTTGAAGGGATGATGCCCACTCCTACTTTGTGACCAGCAATGGCTGGAGACACGATGCAAATCCATCTGCTGTGCCACGTTTGTCTGCCTGTTCTCAGAGGCAGGAGCAGCAATTCCTTGAACAGCAGATGCTCCCAGAAGAGTTTCTGGTATTTTCCCCACCTGTAAAGGGTCCCCAGACACAGCGCCAGCCAGAATGGCAGTGCCAGGTCTGGCCAAGCAGTGAGCAAGTTGTAAATACTTCAATGGAAGAGAAATGCCACCAAATCCACACTGTGTCCCTGGACAGGCAGCTCTGAGCTAGAGACTTTCTGGTCTGCTCAGGACAGCAGCGACCACCTGGGCCAGGAATGAGTACAGGTCTCAGGGACACCCTCAGGGACAGGGTGAATGGCAAGCCAGCAGGAAGGCTCCCCACTCCCAGTTCTCCTCCGGGGTAGGGTAACTACAGGCAACAGAAATGGGAGGAAAATGTTCCCTGCAGCGATCCAGGTGCAACACCATCCTCCTGGCAACAGGTGAGTCCCCATTGTGCAGCTCTTTCCCCTGTCCCCTGAGATTCCTGATTGTCCCAGAACAAGAGCAGAGCCAGCCTCAACATGTGGATTTCAACACAGACACAGAGTTTGTTCAAGAGGTTGTAGCTGCACCCTCAACTGATGGGGACACCAAGAAGCCCCAGGGCTTCCCCACATGACTCCCAGCCAAAGCTCTGCCTGCAGCACATGTGGGCTCACTCTGACCTGTTCAAGTGGAGCAGCCACCAACACATTCCTCCTCACTCTAATCCACCAGCACAGCTCATGGAGCTCCTCCACCTTCCAGACCAGGCATGTGCTGTGTGTATCCCAGCTTCTCTAGTGGAAAATGCCAATGCCACGTGTGGGTGCTGCAGGCTCCCTGGGTGACCAGGACACAGCTTATCAGGAGGTGATGATGTGCCTATTCAAGCTCTCATACCTCCGTGCTTACACACAGGGATTGGGTTGCAGCTTCTTCCCAAGAAACCGGACCCCATTCTGGAGAAGTGGGAGCAACTCCCACCTCCTGCCACCGAAGGGAACAGACCAGGACTGAAGGACAGCAGTCTCTGACCTCAAAGCACTTTGGCAACCTCTGCTGAGGGCAGCTTAAGTTACCAGCTCGGTTATAATGTGCTGCCCTGCACATTCTGACGCTGGCTTTGGATGCCTGCGGAAGAAGAAAGGGCACAGGAGTGGGAAAAGCACTGCTCCAGGACCCTCCCAAGCCCAAGTCCTTCAGGGAAGGCTTTCCTTGTACTCTAAAAAACCACATCCTCAGCTAGTGATAGTCACCAACCTACACCAAAAAACAGGAATGCTCTGTTTGTGTGTCTTGGACTTGAGCCTTACCACCCAGAGGCACTGGCCCCAGGAAAGCTTGGCAAGTCCATCCCAGCTGGAAAGGAAGCCTGTCCCTACTCCATGTGTGGGTCCCTGCCCCAGGCACAGGCAGAGCAGAGGGGTGCAGCAGTGAGAGCAGAGACCACACTCTGAGCTGTCACTGACGAGTCTCTGCTCCCTGGGCCTGTTTATTCTACTTCTGCAGAAAGAACAAGCTGAGGCCCTGGGCAGCGAGAGACCAGGAGGCCGGTCCTCCCTGGAGAGCCACACAGCCGGGCACTGCTGCCCCTGCATCAGCCAAGACTCCCACCCCAGGGCTGGATCTCTCCTTTGCCTGGTATCAAGGGCCAGGAGGCTGCCCACCGGAGCTGCACCAGTGCTCACGGGGAAAACAGCTCCCAGCACAGATCTCCAGGGTGTTTGCACACACGGAGCACCTGCTGTACAGAACCTTGCTGGCTGATGCACACACAGCACTGAGCTGCGTTCAGGCATGAGCTCCAACCGTGACTCCAAAGGGAATGCCCCTCACAGAGCAGCCAGGGTGGTCACTCTGGCCTTACCTTTGAACCAGGGTCCCAAAGAGCAGGTTGAAGACCTTCTGGATGTTCTCCGTGCACAGCCAGCTCCAGTGATCCACCAGCACCAGACGAAGCACGTCCAGGGCCAGGTCAGCCAAAGCTGTCTCGGAGTCTGGCAGGAGGAAGAGAAGGGGCAGATGAAGAAGCCACCTCAGAGCAAATCTGGTGAAAAGCATCACCCCAAACTCATTGTTTCCTCCCCAGCCTGGCCCTTCGTGCACACACAGATGACCTGCTGCAGCCCAGCCAGCCTGGGACCCTGCCCTCCCCACTCTTTGATTTCCAACTCATCCAGGCAGCCCCAGTCTCCCACCAAGGGCTGCACCAAAGGCTCAGCTCCTTCTCAATTAAACAGCGGGACTATCAAATCCCGGTCCATGCACAGGGACGGCCATGTGCCCAAAACAGGTGAGAAAGCAGGTGGTGACTGTAGCCAGGAAAAGGTGCACTGCTGAGGACTATTATCCCAGTCTTCCCCATTTCTTTCCCTTCTTCCAACAGTTTTCCAGGCTCGAGGCTCTGTTGGTGGCTGCGGGCTGCCATCGTGTGGCAGATCCCAGTCTTGGCAGGAAGGTGGATGAACCACATCTGGATAAACCAGATTTACCAGTTAAAACATAAACCCACGTATCTCTGCTGTCACAGACCTGGGACACCAAACCTCCCTCTGATCCTCAGGAGGATGAGCCTTCAGCAAAAGCAGTTTCTACTTGCTGAGGAATTACTTTCATGCTGTTCAGCCCCGAGGTGTTGTGCTGAACAAGCTCATCAATGCGCCACAAAGCTGCCCCAGACAGCCACTCCCAGGCCACCACCCCGACCTGAGGCTGCTGCCTCGGCTCTGTTGGCCAGGTGAGATCCTGTGCAGCAGCTTTCCCTAATTTGGTTCCCTTGATGCCTCATCTTCCAACCTCTCTAGCTACAGAGACGATTTAAACTCACAATTTACTGCTGGAAATAAAGGGAAGAGGGATTCTGGACCTCACACCTCTCCTTCCCTTCTCTTCCTAAAAGCTGGACTGATTAACTCCAGGATTTCACTTGGAAAAGACAGGGCACTTGGCACCTCTTGCTCTGGGCCGTGCATAGGTTACTCCTCACTTGCTTCGCCCCCTGAGACCTGACTTGCCAGTGCAGAGTCTGGAGCAGGCTGTTCAGCTTCCCCATAACCTCATACAGGGAGCATCCTCAGCAAGCTGTTTATTCCCACAGCATCCAAGCCCTCTTCCTCAGAGAGCTGCTGGCCAACCACTTCCCAGAAGCCACTCCATGAGCAGAGAGGGACATGGGTTGCCTTTTTATCCAGACATTTGTTCCCCTCACCCTGCCAGCCCAGCCTGAAGCATCCCAGAACTGCAAGCATTTGACATCCCTGACATTCCATTTCCCTCAGAGTTCAGCTAACTTGGCCTGCTCTGTGCAGAGCCCTGGCCTCCAACTCCAGCCCTGCTTCCCCAAGACCATGGGCATGTGTTCTGAGATTACAGGCAAAGCTGGTAGCACAGGCTGGGTTTCAGAACACCAGACCTATCCTGTCACAAGCACGTGCTTTCAGTCAGAGCTTGCCAAACTTGAACCACTGGAGAGAAGTTTTTGGGAAGTTCCAGCTGATACAGCTCAGCTATTCCAAGAAAAACACTGGAGAACATATTTTTGCATGTGTTCAGGATAATCTTGTAACTGTTCTGAGAAGCTGTGGCACGCCTGTGCTTCAGAGGAGGGTTCTAGAATCAGAAAGGGAACATCATTCCTTGAACTGAGATTACATTCGTGCTACTCCCATCAAATCTAGCCAAACTTCATCTCAAAAGGTCCCTTTACAGTGTATGGACATTTCAAGGCTAACTTGGAACTACCAGGAAACTGTAATTCGGCCAATTTTTAGTTTGTAAGAGCTTGATTTTAGAACGTTGCCAGTTTAAGCGCCGTGTCCTTAAGAAACTTCTTTGTGCAGTGACCGAGCCGAGCACGCCAAGGTGGAGATCTGCAGTGACACAACTGAGCCAAGCCCAATTCCTTCCCACCAGCAACAACGCCCAGAGCAATCACCAAACAGGACTGGAAAACCTCATTTGCTTTCCCTTCGATCAAGATGCAGGAGAGCAGGCCCTGAAGACTTCTCAAGCTGAACCTGCAGAAGCTGGAGCTGCTGTGGTACCGAGGGAGAGAAACGCAAGCACCGACAGAGGGGCTGAGCTCACCAGAGTCCGGATGTGCTCCCTGCTCCGCTGTGCTCGGCTCATCCACTTCTTCCTGCACAGAGATTTCCTTGGCTTCTCTGCCTCCCTCGCCTTCGGGAGCTTTGCTGGGGACTGCTTCCAGCAGCTTCTCCTGCTTCTGGATGAAGGATTCCATAGCAGCCAGCGACAGGGTGCCAGAGACCTACAAAAGTGTGTTAGTGCCACACAGCCTGGGGTCTGCAGTGCCCAGACAACCTCCCACCTCCTGGTTTGCACCCAGGTGTAGCCAACAGCACAACCAGGGCTGCTTACAGTCCTTCTGCAAAGACCTGGCACGTGGCAGCAAGGCTGCAGCGGCCACAACCCTCGTGTATGCTGCTTATTCCCAAACGGGGCAGTGACTGGGATTGTGAAAGGATTACAGGAGGATCTGAACTTACAGCACTGCCCTCCCTGATGGAGTACACGATCCTGTCGTGAGCTTCACTCACACTCAGCACTGGAGTGATTTTGCTGGATGAGAACCTCAGTCTGGACCTGAAAAGGAGAGCCACGGCACAGTCAGTTCTCTTTGCAAGCTGCAACTCGTGAGTTTTCCAGCCTCAGCCAAGGCCCAGGACCTGTTACAGTTGTCCACATCCAAGCTAAGAAATCTGATTAGACTTGAGGTGGTTCAAAAAAAGCATCTGCCTCCAGGATAACTAAGAGATGGCAGTGAAACCACACAACAAACGCATTAAAGCACTTTTCCTCATGCACACCTAAGCTGAACTTCCAGCATTCCACAGAGAGGTGTTACACAGAAGCTGACAGGGAGATGTAGGCAGATATCAGCAAGGTGTGAGCACTGCAGCACACACAGGGAAGTGTTCAGAAAAGCCTCTGAGATGAAACACACTCAGCAGGATTGTGAAATCCAATTATAAACACTCACAAAAAGGAGGATATGAAAGGACACTGGGATTTTGGGACAAATTGTAAAACAGCCTGTTTATCATTAAGGAATGTCCTTTTCAGCCAAAATGGTTCCAAACTTGTACTTTTTTAGTTTGTCTTTTTGTCCAAAGCGGCTTTTTCCAGCAAAAACATCATTTTTTGGGAAGAAAAAGCCATACTTGTGCAGAAACCTTCCCTTCCTTGGTGAGGGAAGAATCACTGATGGGCACAGCGAGACTCGGCACTGTCAGCAGCACCAACATTTGGTGAGGAACATACCTGAAACAATCTTAAATATTACTCATCATCAGCTACTTCAATGTTTCTTGGGCAAGGCCAGTGTGGAACACACGGGAGAGGCAGGAAGGAACTTTCAGGTAGATAATTTACAGCTGCATTTTGGAATCATTCTTTGCGTATAAAAGCAATGCACATGTTGAAGGTTAAAAACCAATTCCCCAGGAGCACCAGTGTCTCTGCTGGCAAATGGCAGCACCTCAAAGCTCCCCGAGGAAGAAACCCACCTTCTGTGGAAGCCTGAGCACTCCTGGGAAACCCTTTAGATAAAGAGGAACTCAAACAGTTGTGTTCAGCAAAGGAAGGAGAAAGTATTTCAGTTAGAGCATGACAGAATTTACTACCCAACACAAAGCACCAAGTCAGTTCTTCCCCACCATGGGCTCAGTTTATGCATTAACTCCTTGCTCTGCAAAGCTGAGGGAGCCCTTACTTGGTCGCCTTCTTCCCGTCTGCCTGGGATTTCCCATCCACTTCCGACTCACTCAGATCCTCCGTGGGGCTCTGGGGCTCTGATCTGGGGAACGCTGTCTTCAAGGTGTCCACGATGGCATTGACAACGATCTGCAAAGCCAGCACTGCCTTTAATTACTGGATTGATCCTTGGAACTTCAATATATTGGGAGTTTTGGGACTTTCACTGTGTTTTCTATGAAACAGGTTCTTTAAGATGAGCTCAGACTCTCTGTAGCTTTATTGGTTTCTGGGCAAGCTGAGCCCAGCTCCAAAGGAAGGGTTTTGGCTCCTAGGACACACTGAAGCCTAGGAAGCATCTCCAGGGGCAGCTGGAAGGGGCTCAGGTAAGCAGCTTCCCACTTTTCCCACCTTGTCTATCCTGGAGACAACGAAGGGCTTCTTGACGAAGGCGATCCTGGCATCGGTGTTGAGGGCGAGGAATTCCTGCACCTCCTCACTGTTTGCAATCTCAGGGACTGCACACAATTGCTGCAAGGACAGATGGAGATTTAGATCATTTTGGAGTCGAGCTCCCAACCTGTAACATGGAAGAGACATGGGGTGCTCCACTGCCTGCACAAAGCTGTCCTGAGCTCTGCTTTTAGCTCACAGGGGCACACAAATATCTCACCTTCAGGAAAGATTCGAGCAGACTTTTCCTGGCTTCCACTTTATCGCTGTCCATGTTTCCAAATGGGAGATCAGGGAACAGTTTCTTTGGGCCTTTGATGTCTACAAAGGAAACAAACCCACTGGGAAGCTTGAGAAAACCGCAAAAGTACAATAACTTTAATTTAAAAGATTTTAAAATCCTTTTATTTTTTTACATTTTATATTGTTATATTTAGAATTTAAAAATTTTTAAGATTAAAAATAAAAATTTAAAAATCTTAAAATCTAAATACTGACATTAGTCTTTATTAAAACCTTAATGCTCTAGTGAGGAAGGCTACCCCCACACACTGCCTGGCATCAGCCCAAGGTAATACACAGCCACGAGTGTTTCTATTCACTGTTATGGTGCAAAACTACAAAGCCAGGTGTTGTGGAATGGGAAAAGGAATGTTTTGAAACACTGGAATTTGCTTCCAAAAGAGATAAATCACAGAAAAATGGAGGATGTGGGCAGCAGACACAGCCCAGCATCCAGAGCTACACGAGCAGGGCAGGGAACCCTCAGAGCAGAGAAACACGGGATGGGACAAGAGGGAGAAGGATTTTCTCGGAGAGCTACTGCAGGCACTGACTTTTCAGGAACTTGCGGAGCTCCGGCTTCTCCTCCAGCCTGGTCTGGAGGTTGAGGAACTCGCGGTAGCGGCGGTTCACGGTGTGATAGGCCACCTGCTGGAGGCTGCCCGCGGCCTCGCTCTCCAGGGCCGTCTCATACTGGGGACGAAGGCAAAGGCACAATCCTTACACATCCCAAAACAATCCCGGTCCCTGCTGGCCCCCCAGTACCCAGGCCCCACCCAGCCATTCCTCAGGTCAACCCTTCCCTGAAGACGAAGGAACCCCCCGTGACAGAACAAAAGCAGGATACAAAAGATCCAACCAGCCCCCAGGGACCCTACAGGAATCCCTACGCCACTACCCAACAGCCACAGTGCCTGCTATTCCCCCAGACAAAATTTATTGTGGAGACACACACAGAGCAAGTCCTCAGCTCCAAACAGCAGCCCAGGCGGTGGCAGGGATCTGGGAGGGGGGTGACTGCCAGGGGAGCCCTTACCTTGACGGTGTACAGGGTGTAGGGGTGGAAGCCGGTCCCGCTGTGCTCCCGGGCAGTGATGGTGCCGGTTATCCGCAGGTTCTGGATGACGACCGGCCCGTCGGGGCTGCTCAGGGGCTCGAAGCTGAAGGTGCTCATGGAAGCTGTCGGGGAGGATGAGAGCAGGGGCAGGCTCTGCCCGGGCTCTGGGGGAAACTGTGGTGGGCCCTCTGCTACGCCCAGATCTCTCCCCAGGCTGGAGGGTCTCTGCGAGGAGAACCTCCTGGGAACAGCTGGGCTTTCCTCCTCCTTCTCAACCGCTGGCTCGATCTGGATGTCAGGGCAGGAGCTCAAAGCGGAGGCGGGAAGCAGGCCAGCATCCGAGCTGGGGCCAGGGCCCTGCTCCAGGTCCCCTGTGCCATCCTCCGAGGCAGGTGGTCCCTCTGGCACAGCGGGGTCCTGGGGGGGCTCATCAAGGAGCTCCCCAGCGGGGGAAGGTGCCAGCAGCTCCACGTCCTGGCCCACGTCGGGTGCGAGCGATTCCAGCTCCAAACCCTCACAGGGGAAGAGCGATCCCAGGCCTCGGGGCCGGAGGAGGGGTTCCTCTGCATGGCAGGACCTGCTCACCTCCTCTCCCTCCTCTCCAGCAGCCCCTGCCTCTCTCCTGAGCCCCTCTCCAGCCTTCGGGGACGGGGGTAGCCCGGCAGGAGCTGAGTCCGTCTGCACCGGGAAAGGCAAGGAATCCGGCACTGCGGGTGCAGGGTGGGGCTTCCCACCCCGGGGCTTCTTGGAAAACACGCCGATGAGCAGCAGGTTGATCCAGTCGGGATCAGACATCTTCCTGATGGTCGGCAGCAGCACGTTGCAGGCCACCAGCTCCACCACCACGAACCGTCCCGTCCGCGTCTCCAGGTGCGGCCACGGCACCAGCGCCCGCAGCAGCGCGTCCACAGCGGCCCGGGCACAGCCCACCTCGGCCGCGGGGCTCAGCAGAGCAGGGT
>VZTA01012984.1:0-29012 GCA_013398855.1 Mohoua ochrocephala
AGCTTCATTGCTCTGCTCTGGACTTGCTACAGCACCTCGATATCCCTCTTTCAGTGAGGGGCACAAACTTGAACACAGGATTTGAGGTGTGGCCTCACCAGTGCCAAGTACAGAGGGACAATCACTGCCCTGGTCTTGTTGGCCACGCTATTGCTGATACAGACCAGGATGCCATTGGACCTCTTGGCCACCTGGACGCACTGCTGGCTCATTTTCATGCAGTTGTTGATCAACAGCCCCAAGGTCCTTTCCCGCCAGGCAGCTTTCCAGCCACTCTTCCCCAGTCTGTAGCGCTGCGTGGGGCTGTTGTGACTCAAGTGCAGCACCCAACGCTTCACTTTATTGAACCTCATACTGTTGGTTGTCCAGATCCCTCTGTAGAGACCTCTTACCCTCCAGCAGATCAACACTCCTGCTCAACTTGGTGGCATCTGAATATTCATGCTAGTAGAACTAGGTATATATTTTTTCCTTCAATATTAGATTAATGTGTATGAATCAAAAACTACAAGTGATCGAGAACCACCTTAAGCACATTGTTGTTAAAGCAGTACTTTTTTTTTCATTAATTCCAGGTGAAACTAGGAAAATGCTTTAGGCATCATTTGTTTGTGCTTGCTTATTTGTTTGTTTTTCTCCCCAGACAAATGTTTAATAGGAGTTGAATTCTGTCCTCAAGAAAAGTCTGGTACAAAACATGCATACAAAGAAAAACCTAAGACAAGAATGGCATATAGGCTGTGCATAGCACTTCTGCCACAGAGTGGGTTTTATTGTTGTTGAATGTTGCCAGACGAGCTTTGAAATATTTTTATTGTAATCTAATGACTTTTGTGTTAACACCATTACCATATGAATATGTATCAGGACAAAGCTGTGGGCAGATGCTCTAGAGACAATAGAAAGTTAATGGACCTTATCTTTAATCAATGTCAAATACTGTAGCTCCACCAAAATCAATACAGTTGCACTGGCTTATGCCAACTGTGGGCCTGGCGACAGGACTCAGCCTTGAGACTGTGGTGCGTGATTCAGTGTCAGGAATTGCACTGCTGGAAACATAAAGCTTCACCTTGCTTTTTTTTTATGCAGAGTGCAAGATCCACAGTTATCACTCTATGTAAACTTTTGAACTCAACAGGATATGTGAAATGTAAGGGTTACAGAATCGGCCGTTAAGATATTCTGCCTTTCCTTGTGGTTGGACCCAAATCCTATTTCTGCTGAAGCCAGTGAACATTTCTAGAGAAGCATTTTCACCATTTTAGCTTCAGTTTTACAAGTCTTTGTGTTTTATTGGCTTTTCTTGAAGCTCCAGACCCTCTGATTACTCCTCAGCCTAAACATCAATTTAAAACCAGAATGTTTTAATTTGTCATTTTGTCCCTAAAGACTTGAGTCTATAAAAACAAGCACAAATAATTCCTTTAAAAAAACCTTCATAATTTTAAGCTGAGCTCAGGAGCTGGGAAGCTTAAATCATGATTTTGTCATTATTTTGGATAGCCATGTTCTTTCAGACTGATCCACTGATATGACAAACAGCACAATGAATACAGCTGCATTAGGAGGACCCAGAAGGTATTGCCTTTCAACTGCACAGACATGGCTGGTGCCTGAGTTTTTTACTTTTAAAGAGAGTTGGAGGTTAATTCACACCTCTCACACAGCAGTTGTGTCTGCCATCCCAGTGATGTGTGGGAAAATAAGAATACCACTCTGATGAATATTCATGCCTGATGAATAGTTTTAACATTTCCACAGCTGGACTCTAGCTGAGCAATCACAGCAGCAGTCAGAAAGTAATATATGTGAAATGAAGCTATTTTCAGGCTTTATTTTCTAAATCAAATTGCCAGCTGAATGCTGATAGCTATGGATCAGATACTGTAGCCCTCAGTAAGTAGGGTTATACTGCATGAGCAAGCACACGTAGATGTGAGACTTTTTTACACAGAGTGATTCTGCTTTTATAAACAATACTGCTCGTGTCAATAACATTATGCAACACCTGTAAACAATGTCTTCAGACTGTTGTAAACAACAGTTTCCATGCCAATGAAACATCAGCGTCTACAAGCAGGAAAGAGGATATGTTTTACCTGAGTACATTTGGTTTTTAATAGATCAATTTTATTAACCGAATCAATTGTTTTCCACTTGGTATGTTGGGTTAGGCAAAAAAGATCTGATTTTTTTGCATTTTCCTTTTTTTTGGTTTTGTTTTGTCGGAAAGGCACAACTGCTGTTGTTAGATCTACAATCATGTTAGATATTAATATGTTAACCAGTCAACAGACAGGGCTTATCTGAAATTGCTGACAGCAAAGTTTGCAGGGAATAGTAAGAAATACAGATATCAAACTAAAAAGAGAGAAAGAGATGCACAAAAGTAAAGGAAAGGTTTATGTGAAATAAACTCATAGAGTATTCATTCAAAATTAAAAGTCTCTTCCATAATCTGTACTTCCTCATCTATTTTCAAATGAGAAGGGACTTACTGCCATAAAAGAAAGGACAGAGATCATCAAAGGGAATTGGTGTCATGAGATGATTATATTCACCATTTACATAAAGACAGAAAAGCTTTTGGTGCTGGTTTAAATTAAAAGAAACCCCCAAAACCAGACCAAACAAACAAACAAAAAGGCAGTAAAAAGCTATTATCCAATTTCAAGTCAATACTGTTTTTATAAATACGACCAAAAGTGCACAAGTGAAAAACTCAGTGGATAAAGAAGCAGATAAATTATATACATTTGAATGATTCCCAAATATTCTAATAATCTAAACCTGATTTACTGAAATGACGGATAGTTTTATGGTCTTAAGGTAAAATAGTAAAAATTAAAGTTTTTATCATGCTAGTTCCTTGTCTGCCAAATTATGTTCTGGTGTGAGGCAGGCCTGCAGTTTGTCTTGGCTGTGTGCATAGCTCAGAATAGGAGTATTCACATGAGGTCTGTCATGTACAATTTTCAGATTGAGTCACTTTAGAAGGAAAAATAATAATAATAATTATTACAGTGATGATAATAAAATATCCCAACTGCAGAATGCTACTGAGGGAAATTAGACACAAGGAAACCTTTACTGTCTGAAATGGACACATTCCTACCTTATTTTCTTTTTGTATTCCCATGTTTGTTCCCTCTTTGTTCTTGTTTTTCTCCTACTGCAACATGTACTTCATTTTAAACACACAACTATTCATTTCTGAAACTGCATTTGATGACTGTTAAAAAGCCCAGGACAGGAGCAAGCTACAGGCAACAGTTATACGTCTTTGTATTCCTATTCCTTAGGTCATACCGTTTCTAATATGCTTTTAGCTGCTTAATGAACTGGTTTCGTGAGTGGGTAGATGCTGAAAGTTTTTGAAAGTAAATCAAAAAACCCAAATTTTACTTTTGAAAAAAAACCCCTGTTAGCCTAAATTTAACTCTGAGACCTGTTCTATGGGTTGTCTTAAAAATAATCCCTTTCAGTTTTTCTTTCAGTTGTTGATATTGTTACCTTTTTAGCCAGAAGGATTTAATTGAAGGAATAAGCTATCAAGTTGTAAAGAGATGAAGAATGAAGGTCACGGCCTTTTTATGTTATCTCTTTATTACTCTAAGCCTCAAACTAGCTTCTGGGATAATGCCTGTTTCTGCAAAACGTCTTTCCACTGATCTTTTATTTGCTGCCCTTGTAATGAGAATTTTTCAAGATTTTGCTGGCACCTAATGAACAGAAACTATATCATGTGGGAATAAGACAGTTTTCTTCAGTTTTACCGAATACAGAAGTAGTCCTGGAGTAGAGATACTCAAAGAAACCTTTTGCTACATTTTGTATTGAAGTCCTAAGAGATTATTAGGTGGCTGCCTTATAGACAGGGTAATTATCAAAGTGGTCAGGTTAAGGTAGGAAGGATGTGGGTTGCAAAGGGAGGCAAATATAAAGGCATTTTTCAGAAAGCAGGGCTGCAGTGGTGAGAAATGAAAAAAACCACTCAAAAGGAAGAAGGCTGAACCAAGAAGGAGGAAGAGTCCCAGAAATGCCAAAGACATTCCAGTATGGGTGAATCTTACAGTGTTTAAACAATAGATGTCTAAAGGAACCTCTTTAATTATGGCAATAGGAGAAGATGGCTGGTATCTTTGCTACAAAAACTGCACTGCCCTTCATTTCTTCTCCTGGGAGGCACAAGTATGCTGCAGAGGAATTTCTGACTTTCATGGTATAAGCAAGCATTATTGTTTAAACAGATACCAAGGGATCTGAAATGCCTATGCTGGCTGCATTTAGCAAGTGAAAAACACTGCTTAAGTCTGTCTAAAGCTGCTAGGTAAAGATGAACAAACAAATAAGTATCTGCAACCTCTATTTTACATCTGCCTTTTTTAACAGTTGCTTGGGCTCTCCATTTCTCTCATCTTAGTGAAGAAAAAAAAAGATTACTATCACAGTTGTACCAAGGTAGCCTGGGCTCCATGATCATCCATGAAGTTGACCCTGAAGTTAACGTGTTATCACATGTATGTAGGCTTGTTGAAAGTTATTTGTTGCAGTTCATTTCCTCCATGTGAAATAACAGTCTGGAATTGGTAGATTTTAGAGATTCTCAGGAATTAATTCCAATGCCAGTGTTACATTAACCTATTACAATGGTCATTCCTGTAGTAGTAATTCAATAATGTTTTTTGCAAGGGATGGCCAAACAGTGCAGCACTTTTGAGCTTTCCATCATGATTTTTCTGACTTTGTAGTTCTCGGGTTTCCACTTTCATCTTTACTTCCTCCCAGCCTAGGAATCTCCTCCCTATTATCATCCTAGGGGAAGACTACCAGAAAATTCCATTAAAGTGTATTGTCCTATTTCTTTTCTCCAATATTCTCAGGTTGTTTTGTTTGATTATTTTCCCCTAGAATCAGTGGATGCTTAGGAGAACAGACTCACCACAATAGCAGACTCCCAGAAATTCCTATTTCTTGAATTAATAAAATTCCAATGTACAGTTGCATTCCCAAAGCTTATTAAAATCCTCTCCATATACAGGTGGATTCATTGCTGCATTTTAACTTTTGGAAACACTGAGTTTCTTTTGCTATTGTTTTTCTTTAAATCCTACATTTTTTTAGTAGCTGAACGGATAACCTTTTGTTCCCCACAGAATTCAAGACTGAAATTGTCAATGGCTCAGTAAACTCAGAGTTCTTACAGCACTTACAAGTATTTAATGAAATTCGTGTTCCTATTTCTATTTTCCACAATTTCTAAACCATCCTAGATAGTTTCTGGCTTTCATTAAAAACTATTATGAAAACTTGCAAGCAAATTAATGGAATATGGTATTGATAGCTGCTGTCTGTAAGGCATTTTGGATGTTTCTATAGCCTCAGAGATTTTTTTTTTAAATCAAGCCTGACTGTAAAGATTTCTAAGGTTTGTATAAACAGCTACATTGTGCCTGATGAAGGTTCTTGTGCTTTGAAAAGAGGGAAGAAACCCAACCCACAACAGATTTACATGGCTGAGCCTCATTTTTCTGTGTGAAATCCTGTGTTTATGACTTAAGAGTCTGACCTGAGATTTTCCTGTGTGGAAGTATTGATTATATACATCCTAAATCATAGGATTAAAACATGCAAAAGATGAGCAACCTTACTAAAGATCCAATAGTTTCAGGACACAAAAGATCATCTAATCTGATCTCATGAAGGTCACAGGTCATTAATTTTTTCTCAAAATATTTCTAAAAAACCCCAAATATTTTAACCTGACTCGAGGGCATCACCACCTCCAAAACAAACAACAGATGAGGGAGAAGTTCTTTAATTAAATCATGTTTCTGCATTGATTTGGGCAAGAGGGAAATGCCCAACTGAGTCCATCCACCAATCATCACCGATTTTCCACAAAATTTGATGAAGCTTTCTAGTAGTCTCATTTACTGGTCTAATTTCCTTGGATAGTTTGGGTTCTTTCTTTGTCCAATTGAGATCTCATTGCTTTCATATTAGGTATGTGTTGCAGGAACAACTCATCCTATTCTTGAACCATCTGGCTGGTAAAAGGTGTCAGATAATAGCCAATCCTTAAAATTATTCACTTAGAAGTCCTAGATCCAGTGACATTCATGGAACAACATATATACTAGTGAAAAAGAGTGTAGAAAAAACAGATTTGGAAGCCACAAGTTAAAAGCTTAGTCCTACTCATTTCTGACTAAGCTTATACTGAATAGTATCTTAGGAGCTCGGAATAAGGTTTCATATTTTGTGGTAGCAGAAGCTGAGCCTAAGACTTCAGGTAAAGGATGAACACACTACATGGAATGGACATATTTAAGAAAGAAAGTGGCTGCTGAAGTCTTCAATTTTATTTTTCCCACCTACATCAATATAATATATGCTAAATATGCATACATGCTTTTCTCACAACGCTCAGGAGATCATAAATTGTTTGCACTACAATTGTGCCTAGAAGCCTCAACGCAAATCGAAGTTTCATTGTGCCACCTGCTGCATGAAACTGCTGGGGAGAGTGTCTGACCTGCAAGCCCTCAGTATAAATAGACAAGGCAGAAGAAAAACAACAGGACCTGCACAAGTTCAGAAGGACTGAATGGGCAGTGGACAAGAGCCTTCAGCACTACATGCACAAATAGTCTTGGGAAGATCTATCTCTTTGGCCCTCGTGATGGCTTCATGGCAAGGCTTTTCAAGCAGCTCTAATATCTATTCACACTTTAGCCACTTTTACACATAGTAGGCCTAAAACAAACTAATAATTAAAATTTTAAAAAAGGGTGCAAAACAAATACAAGAGCATACCATTTGTCATGCTTTGTTTTCAGTGTCACACCAGCAAATGTGCTGTATCCATTAACCTTTTTGAAAAGAGCAGACGGTAAGCTAGTTAACATTTGACAGCTTTACCGAGTCTATTGACTTCTAATGAAAAATTCACCACTATAAGATATTTTCTTATATCTGTCTAGTTCATACAGTTTGTCACTGAGACAGCCCTTAAAATCTCCATATTTTACTCTCCTAGCTTCCCATATTTCCTTAGCAAGAACAACTGGACATTATCATGATGATTTATTTACTACACGAGCTTTAATTTGTTCACTTTAAGTTCACTCCATGTGGAAGATGACTTTCAAGTTGTTAGCTGATAGCATATGCTGTACAAAACACATACATTTTGTTGCTTAGTCCTACCCAGGAGCTGACTGGGCCCCTGTCAGACTGCTGGATGCAATGAACACTCTCTGTGTGGAAAGGTTAATGGGTACAACATGTCCTTCTTGCACCTTGGAGAGCATACAGCACGTTCCCAAAATTACAGGAAGATTAAAAACAGTGATGGTATCATTGAATGCCTGTGTGAGGATGCAGGTGCTCTAATGATAAGTTTGTGGTTTATTCTCAAAGAGGAGAGTGTTGAGAGCAATTCCCACTCCACAGTGTAATCAATCATTGGACTAGTGTATAATTAATATGCCAGTTATATCACATAGCAATTTTCCTTTTCAGAAAGCTTAACCGTATTTTCAAGGTAGCCCAGCAGTCCTTGTGTCTACCTGATAATTCTATGATAAAGAAAAGTTTAAAACATACAAAATAAAGAATAACTACCACCCCATTCCCAAGAAAAAAGAACATACAATTTAGGGTAACAGTGACTTTGGTTTCCTTTTAGTTTCAAGCATGCAAATGTATCTATTTGTTTTGTATTGTGATATTAATTATTATATTCTCCAAGGATAAAAGCTTCGAGAAATAAATTTTACTCCATGATAAGATAAATTTTATGCTGTTCCAGCTCTGTGGAGGAAAACCTGACAGGCCTCATTGTATCCAAGATGAGCACAAAAATTATGTATATGTAGAAGGCAAGATGAGAGACAGAGAAAGAAGAGATTCTGCACAATCTAAGGATCTTCTGAAGTTCTCTAAGAAATTTGGATTATGGCTAGTCTGCTTGGAAATACATACCTAGAGCCTCTTAAAGAATAGACCTAGTCAGAGTATACAAAAAAGGCAGAGGTCTTAAATGCAGAAATAAAACAGATTTCATGATATCTTTGATCTGCAGGTCGGAGACAGGTGACATACCACAAGCCGTGACCACTTGATTAAGAGTACACAAATCCTTAGTGAATGAAAGTCTATGATAGTACATACTTACATGATCTCAGGAGAAAGCTCTTAGAGAAACTTTATTTTTTCTTCTGGAGAGTGGGGGAGTTTGGTCTCTCCCATCTGTCTGTGTTTTTCACAGACATAAAATGTCAGACCCAAAAGTCAGTAGGTCAGTAGTGTTGTTGCTTTATGTTTGTAAGCCTACACTGATCACAGATCTATATATAAAGAACTAGAATGTTTTCTGCACATCTTTTTTTTTCCCCAGCCACTTAAAAAAAACTGTAGGAAGGTATTTTTGCTTGGATACATCAAGAAATAAAAAAAAAAATCTTTTTTTGCTTAAATACAAAATGTAACTAGACAATGGACATGAAGGGAGCAAGGATTTCTTTGGATTTTCTGCAGTTTGCAGAACTGCTATACACTTGTGGTGCTAATAATGGTATTCCTCATTGATATTGTCCATGATGTGAATATTTTGTGTTGATGCATTTTTTGAGCTGAGGTTCTTATTCTCAGTGTCAGCAAGCCTTCTTACTAGAGTCAAATGCAGTATCGAGGCAGATTCTTGAGATATTTGCCTTGTTGGAGGTAGTCAGACAGTCAGTATATTTAACATATACTGCTGAAGAGCTAAATATTTGCTGTGGATTGCACTTGTGTTTTTTGTAGATGGCACATAACACATTTGCCGTTCACACAACTACACGTGTACCAGCACGACAGTGCTAAGCACGGTAAGATCACATCACCATGAAGGACACTGTAGAGTGTCTTCAGAATTTGAAAGGCTTGCTTGCAATTAATCTGGATTTCTAACATCTCGTTTGGAACAAACTTGGCATATTTCTGTTTTCAGAATCTCATCTTTGATTTTCTTTTTTGACTTTCTGTAATTACAATAGCGTATAGTTTTGGTGACTCATATATGCTAAATTGTGTATTATTCTATTTCTAATGTTTATTCACATGGTATTTTCTCTATTACCCTATATCAGACCATAAGTTGATATTTCCTTAAAATAGTTAAGTTCAAACACCAGATCTGTAGCAGTAGCTGCTGGTAATGCCTCATACCTCTGTTTCCTTGTGAAATTCTGTCTCATCCTAACAGACTCCAAGGATGGGCTGGTTATTTCTTCTTGCCTTGGCTAGCTCTGAGCTCGGCAGCCACCAGTAAAGACACAGCCTGTTTTTTCAGCAGTGTGACAAATGACAGATATATCTTTTCTCTCTTCGGCTCCCTAACCAACATTGCATTTCAGGATTTAAAATATCTGCAGCTCCGACTGGTACACAAAAGCAAAGGTCATGATGTACAAATCTGCTTTATTGATGCAGCAGCTAGGGCAAAGAGGGTAGCTCTTTGGCGAGCAAAATATTCCTGGCTTTAAATAACAGAATAAGGTCCCCAAATAACCATGGGGTCATCAGAAATCTCATCATTTGTAGCACATGCAAGAGATGTTTCTTTGACTCTTATTTTTTGATATTATGTCCTAGACATATCTCTATGTGAAATGGGAGGGAGGGAGGAATTAAAAAAGTGAAAAGCAATCCAAGCACCTAAAACTCAACTGCAAGAGAAAACTACTGCCAAGGAGCAAACAAGCACATGATGATCATTGCTTAATGAGCTATTAGGGATTTTTAATAATATCTATAACTGTAAAATAAGAAATGAACTTAAGTGCACAGTAAAATATAGTTTTGGAGCTCGTTCCTTGAGATATGTAGATCCTAGCGAAATAAAAGCATCTAATACTCCACAGAATGGCTTTCTATTCTTCTCTCTTTGAGAATAAGTCTCACATAACTTATTTCTGTTGAGCAGGCCAATTGCTTTTCCACATGGATACTTCACTTACACACAAAACCCATAAGTAAAAATTATTCAACTGAAGTGAACTCTGCTGAAAGTCCTGAATAACAGGAGAAGACTTCTATATATTTAATAAATAAGACAAGTTTTTATCTTTAAATTGAGATTGATTTAGTTGTATTATAAATACTATTTCTTTCTCCCTTTTCTTTCTGTTGCAGGTATCTTTATGAAACACTAAGCTCAAACTCACAAAAGGATGCAAAGATAGCTCTTTTGAGCATCATTGCATCCATGGTTTTTGTGTTCACCTGCCAGGGCTCAGATCCATTTATGGTAGATGCAGAGGGCAGAGTCAAAGCCTAGTAAGATGAAATCCACTTACACAGCAAGCATATAAATACATCAAATAAAAATAGCAAGAGACCACAACCCTCAGTCTCCACTCCATCAGGTTCAGAGGTGTGTCTCTGACACAGAATTCACAACACAAAATATTTCATTAGATAGCACCCAAAATATTTGGACAGACAGAAGCATCTGACACAGCCAAGACAGGTTTAGAACTTTCCTCAGGCTGGAGCAGTACAGCTCCTAAAATCAGGTGCTGAGGCATGTCCTACATGGTAGACAAAGAACCAGGAGGAAACGGAAATCTTCTGCGTTAATGTCTGAAGATGGACATGCTGAATTGATTGTAGAAATCATCATGCCAAAGAAAGAGGATGCAAAAAAGTTACAAAAGAAAGAGAGCTCCAGGTCTTGAGATGTGTTTTCATCCAAGGTTCACTCAAGGATGCTTTTTCTTGTTGCTGACCTTAAAACTTTGCATGGAATTGAAAACATGATGCCAGGAGCATCTTAAGTTCAGGGAGATATTATCCCAGGAGGTTGACAGATGTATGTCATTCTCCTCACTTGCATTGTTTGGTTTTGGGTTATTTTCCTAAATCGAGGCTTGAGAGAAAAGTTGCCTGTCATAAACTGAACCCAAAGGAAGTTTCATCTGTCTATTAATAGGCACTTACTTAACAGAAGTAGCATGAGGTAATAGTTACCTATTTTCATCCTGAACTTTCACAAGTCTTGACAGTTTAACCTTGAATGAATATTTTAAAATGCATGTTCAACTTCTCCTTAGAAATTTTACTGGCCGTGACATAAGCTTCGGTATTACAACTGGTCTGCTGTAATTAGGAAAGAGATATCAAAATTCTAAGACAGGAACACCTGAGGTAGCATATTAAATATTTATTCAGAGCAACACATTAAGCACAATAATGTAGACAGTGAGTTATTCTAATTAGATGTCCACAATAACCAGCTTTTCAAATCTGAACATTAAGCACTTCATGTGGCACAAAGAATACATTTATGAGGAAAATAAGGGGGCTTTTCTTTCAGGGAAAAATTGAGAAAATTAATTTTCCCCTATTTCCCTTGGTAAACAATCCAATTTAGCTGAGATCAAGGCACAGCAGCTCGCCAATTTGGGATAGTAGACCTTGTTCATGTGCCATGGCATGTTACTTTTTATTTTGTAAGTGCTAGGCAATTGATAAGTATCAGCCATTAGAGTTCACCTTCTTCTATCAAGTTACTTTACATTCATAATACACAGAACTTACTTCTACCTCCTATAGTATTGCTCATGACAACAAATACATTCTGATTTTGTTTTTCTTTTCATATTCAAGTACTTATGGTTCTTATTACCTACTGTAGACCTACAAAGTTTTTCTATACCCAGAGAAGATAAAAAGAAAGTTTTAAAGAGAACTCAAATCCAGTAATGAAAAGTCTGACAGTTCATTTTCAGGGCATCTCCATATAAACTACTCTGTGCAGTTCCTTTTGCTGTGTGTACTTCTTTTGTATTGTAAGTCTTTACTGTCAAAAGGGAAAATTGGCTGGGTTTTCAGCATGGTTTTGGGGGAGAGTTCAAAAGTCCAGTGTACAGTTTGCATCTTTATCCAATAAGTTAAATCTAAATGACAAAGTAATTTTTGACAGTATTCTAATTAGTTTTACTATATCTTTCTAGTTAAAAGACATAGAGAAGTTTAATTAATTTTCAACATGTACCTTTAGAATTTTTCAAAAAGAGAACATTTTTCAAGTGCTCATCACAAAATAGGTATTTCAGAAGAACAAATATGATAATTCCTCACTTCCCTCCAGTGCATATACAAACTAGACCCTAAATTGTGGATTGTGTTCTCACAAAAAATGGTAGTTAAGTTTTGTTAATGATACAAGCACAGCACAATGCGTGGCAGAAGTGGACACTTGCTACGTGCACTTTAAAGAAGCCCCAAATGTCCAACCCTTCAGGATGTTGTTTCTGCTGCCAAGGAACTGAGACTAACCTGACCATGGTATGTGGGCTCATTATGACATGACTGGAGAGTTCACTTTTAGTTGCGGAAAGGCCTGCCTTCCTTTTAAAGCTAAAATTGCAATTCACATGCACACGTCTATAAAATATTCTTACAGTAATCCCATTTCTTATTTAAAAAAATAAAAGAGGAAAATGTTAAACTGTGATTTTTAACCCCATTCTTTCCCCATTTTCTCACAGACTGGTACTTACCTCATCACATACTAATTTTGTGCATCTTTTTATTTGTTCCATGACTGTTTTTCTCATGCATGCGTATTTAGCAAAATAACTAAAATGAGGAAAAGAAACATGTGCAACATTATAGTATTTTTATTGCATAAGAAGCAGAAAAGCTTTCTTTTTTCTATTACCCTTTAAGATCCCACTCTCCTTTCCCAGAAATATGAGCCCTTGTGTCAGCATCCAAGGGAGGAAAAGTAATAACCAACTGGGACAGAGACATTCTGTCATTCAACACTACATATCTGCATTAATCTGGTTTTAATTTGCTTATTGTTCAGTTTGAGCGCTGGGGACTAAGAGCCTCAATTTTTCTCTTAAGGAATTCCAAATATGGTCAAAAGTCAAATGGAAAAAGTAACAAGGAATGTAGGTCATGGAAATTCTTAACTGACAAATTTCTGTCATCTGTGAAAGCAGAATATATCATAGAACAACCACATATACACATTGATTATTTTGTGCTTCATTTGCTTCTTCTGTCCTCCTTTATCCTTAAATTAGAAGCTAGCTGCTAAAAATTTCATTGGAAACTTAAGGACCAGACTTTGCTGTGTGAGGAAGTTTCTGAATAAGACATCAAGTTTCTAGCCATCAGAGGATAATTTATTGATACTTGTCAAAAGGAAGTATCAGTCTAACAGAAATCAAGACAAAAGGAATGCCTGATGAATTTCCTTTGAAGTGCCTTTTATAAAAGTCCTTGGTAATACATATTGATGAACTCCAAATTGTCTTGCCTGAAGGGAAAAGAAAGTAGACTGCTTTACACTGTCTTATAAATATTCATCAAAAGAACAAGACTTATGTTTCCAGGCGTGAGGTGAATGATTACGGTTGTATGATTGCCTTGGAATCTGGATAATTAGTAAAACAGTCTATGACAGTGGGAGAATTTTAAACTTGGTATCTTGCCATCAGTCCTTTTGGATTTCAAGACAGTGCCTGCTATTTGGAAAGGAAGCAAATTTAGGGCTTGATGGATAGATATAATTAAGCTCTCCATTAGTTTCATCTACTGTTTGTTTGCCTATTTGTTTAGCCAAAAATTAAAGGCAAAGTTGTGAAGCATGTCTGTATTCTGACTGGAATGAAACTACAGCATCTTCACTGTGGGTGTTTTGCTGGATCAAGCCAGAGGAAAGGGCTCTTTAATTAAGACAGGAAAATGCAAGGAAAAAAATAGACTGGTGGGGTTGATGTTTCAGTAGGTCTTTTGCAGAAATCTGCAGACTAATGTCTTACTCATTTAGCTCAGCTCAATCTTGATTGTTTCATATAACAGAAAGTCAACAATTTACCTTTCATGCTTATTTAGTGCATGTGATAAGGATATGAATTGTGTGGGAAAGATTTACTGACAGTCATTTGGGAAAAAAATATGCCTGTGCTCAGTGATCTGTGAATTTTCATCCGTTACTCAAACTGTCTGCAGCTTTCTATTGACCCTTGTAACAGGCAGCTAGCCTTCTACCAGCAAAGACCCAAAAAAATGCCATACTCAGGAAACATTATCCTGTACAGTGTTTAGCACTTAAATGCAATTAGGCAAATATAATATCCTCTTTGAAGGGAAATAGTTGCTCAGTTTAAGTAACTGAAACTAATTATCTCTGTTGAATGAAGGACACATTCTACGAGTGTTTGAGTGGTGTGATGTTTCTCAGAAGCTGAAGAGGGCAAATAGATTGTATTTCTGGGTGGAGAGCTGTAGGAGACTCTTACAGGAGATTTATACCAATTTATAGCCATATTTACATGCAGAGTCCTATGAAGCAAGCCAAAATGAGGTGGCAGTCAGCCCAGAGCATAGAAACTCAGCTTGTAAATAGCATTTTCCAAGAAACAATTTATTATGGAATAAATGGTGTAACTGCTTAAAGTACTGGCATTCAAAAAAGATTTTATTACCATGAAAATTGAGTTGACCAGAAAGATTTAGAAGGACTTAAAGAAATCATGTAAGGCTGAGTTGAGTTGAATACCTGGGTGATGATGATAATGATGATGATGATGATGATGATGATGGCGGTGGCATTACATTTGCACAGATAATTTTGTAGGTATATATTCTTCGCAGGATAGACTATTAACTGTCTTTTTTATTTTATCCTGCTCTATTTAATATGCTATATGAGTCATACTATTCATCTAATGGAAAATAGTTTAAAGACTGGACACACTCAAAAATCAAAGAGTTGAGAACATCTAAATCTGACATAGAGAAGTTCAAGAACTCAGTTGGCAATGAAATAAACTATAGTATTCTTGAAATTGTGGAGAAACATTGAGGAAATGGATTTTTCCCGGCGGAATATTGTTGGAGATTTCCATAAACGTTAAAATAACATCATCGTTGTAACAACTTCCCAATTGTCTGTGTGGGAACAGCTCTCCATTTAAATAGTGGAGGCTGAAAGATGTACAGAGCAGAGAAAAGAACAGCAGTAAAACATGGCTGAACCCTTACCCTGTCTGTAGCTTTTACCTGAATCTCTGTAGTGTCAAACACTGAATTATTGCACTCTAAGGAAAGGGAGAAGAGATACACAGTGACATTACAGATGGTGCAAATGACGTTCAAAGTCTACTTATTTATGCATTAAAGCTTGATGTCAGACCATACAAAACACAGCCAACAGCAGCAGAGACAGACATGTCTGTAATTAATCAAATGACTACTATACATTTAAGCTAATACAAAAAAAGCAAGGTGCTGAACTGAGATATCCTGACTGTCAAAAATTGTTCACTGAAACAATGAAGCATCTACTTCACATTGTCTGTGCAAGACATCTTGCTAAGGGGACAGGCAGTCACATTTTCTTTCCTCTCTGATAATAGCAGGCAACCACTTACTTTTAAGACTACTTTTCACCAGCTGGACTCTTCTGCTCTCTCTTCTACAGCTGATTATTTCCAGATGACTGTTTCTGTTAAATAGTCAACAGTTGCTAACAGTTACTACATTGTGATTCCCTCAGGGACCTTGCTTCCACTGCATGAAAAATATTGATCTGGGGAGATAACCACAGGAGTTTGAATGGCTTTGCCTGTTTTGGATACTTTGCTGTTTGTTTTTTAAAAATGCAAATCAAATATTTGTTGCACTGCAACTGCACTATGTTCTAACTCTTTTTCGTGACCAAAATAGGGAAGTTCTATTGCATTTTCCTTCCTTACATATACGTTTCAGTAATTCTGCAATTTTCATGGACAGAGTGTGAACAAAATTATTATGGTCAAGACCTGTGGAATGCCCCATTTTGATCTGGGCACAGCACAAATGCACACCTAGACTATGTTCAAGTAGACTTTCCAGTTTCTTGACTTATTTTCTTGTTTCACAGGGAGAGTGATTTCTCTGTCTTTCTAAACAAGGCCTTCTCTTCTTTTAATGTATAATCTGTTCAGAACTTGTCTTTTTAACAGCACTGTCACTGTTTTGTTGTATGCATTTCCTCACAGTTGAGTCATGGGGATTCTGTTGCCTTTTTAAGTCCAGTTTTGGAGAACCCTGTAATACAAGCAGTTCTCTCCACTGGAAACTCTATACTACTATTTTATGATTGTTATCATTTTTGTTTGAGTCTTGCTCCACTTCACAACTCCACCTCCTCATTTCATATTGCATGCATCCATGTCTTTCCCAAACCTTTCTTAGCTATTGTCTTTGGCTTTAATAGCTGCCAGGTTGGTTTTACCAACGCTTCTCTTATTTGAAATGCATCGAGTGACACAAGCCATCAGAACTGACACCCTTACTGCTTTCTCACCTTACTGCAGTAATTTCGGGTTTAGAGATGGTGGAGTCTCGGAATCTGCCCAGACACTGATTGGTCACAGATTTCACTAGGCAGAGTTAGATATGCCCCATTCAGTCTCCTCATAAGCTTTGTAGAATTTTATCATCTTTTAATGATATCACATTTTCCCCAAATTATTTAAAGGTGGGAACATCTCTAAAACTGCTGAATTTTGCGGTTATGGTTTCTATAGAGAAGTAATTCAATTGTTTTCTGACTTTTTTTGCATTCTTCAACCATATTTTCTGTTTCTCAGACAATTACTTAAAAATTTGGAGAAAACATATAAATAAAAGTTTATATTATTTCTGCGATAACATTTTAGGAAGTTAGAATTTGTAAGGTCCAGAATTGAATTTGTCTTTAAAAAAAAAAAAAGCAGGAAGAAAAATTGCCATTGGAATAGCCCAGTGGTGAAACCTATACTGATCTGGAAAAATGTTTCTTTTCCTATGGTTTTTTTTCTCTTTCTCCTGCTGGGGCTATGCTCAAACATTCACTAAAACAAGGCTTAAGAATAACTGCCAATATATTAGAAAAATTAAATATTGGGATATTCAGCGGGAGAGGTGAAAATATCTCATGCCAATTTTTATCCAGTCCACATTTCAACTTACAGGAAAAAGAATTTAAGTGAGAGTGGAATTTCTAGCTGTCCACTGCAACCAAGCTGACTAAAATTTAGAAGAGTCCAAACTTTTAAAATATTCCCAGTGAAGATTATGGGGAGAAAGAAGTGGCAAAATATTTACACAGTTATAGATTTGGGGGTTTATCTATGAAAAACATGCAAAGAGCTATTTAAGCAAAGTTTATTTATTCAGGGGGGCAGCAACAATTTTTTAAAAAAATACGTCTACAGGAGGGTTTTACCTGGTTAGAAATAATTGCCATGCTGTGGAAAATCCCTAAATCTGTTGCTCATCCGTGACAGACATATCTTGTGATTTGGATGTCCTTTCCCCCTCCTCCCAAACCACCTTTGCTCATTTAGATAACTTGTAAATGTTTATTCTATGCTTCTGTTTGAGTACTGACTAACAGAGTATCTACAGGAACCAATGCTATCCACACATTTGGATATCTTTCACATAAAAATTTATTTCGTGAAAGAACAAAATAAGATGCTGGTGACCCTTTAAATGTTCTGTATTAAAAGTTCAGTAGATATGAAAGAGATTTCTGAGGACTGAGAAGTGACAGATATAACTTTAGAAGACAGAGGCTTAACAGAAAGTGTGGGCCACATAGTTTAATGTGAGCTTTGTGGAAAAGGTCTTGCTGGAGGTTAGTAGGAGAATACCAGCTTTATAGCTCATTAAAGGTGTCCAGAATTGCTTCAGTCAAGGAAAGTCTTGCTTAAACAACCTGTTAGAACTCTTTGAAAATAACACTGACATGACAGGTAAGTAAAACTTTTCAGATATAGTACACTTGGATTTTCAAGAAGTATTTGAAAAGGTACCACATCAGAGATTACTGACTAGGTAAAGAGCCACAGATAAGACAAGGTGCTAGAAATAAAATGGGATAAAGAGACAAAATTCAGCCATACATGGAAACAAATTAATTTCGAAAGGAATAATGAACAGGGGACACAGGCCTCAGTTTTGAGACTGCACTTAATTATGCAGTACAGATTACTGGCATGAGGATACTGAAAACAAGCTCTCTAAGGATCTGATCCAAAGACCATTGAAGTTAATGGCTTTGGATCAGAAATCAAGCCTGAACACCAGTTTACCTGTCTGTAGCTGTACTCACAGTTTGGAAAGAAAAAAATCAGAGTCAGAAGATTTGCATTCGACTAAATATTTAGACCAAGTAATGAGAAAAAAAAGGTCTGTAAAGTTTGACATTCCATAGGTTTGAAGTAGTCTCAATTCCCAGTGCAAACGTGTGATCATTAGACTTAGTTTCACTTTGGCTGTATCTCCACATTAGGACAGATATAAAAATTGCCCAAAACATTTATCATTGCATATATTTGGGATTTTTTTCTAAACTGAAACTGTTGTCCCAAGAAACTCAACCCCAAGCTATCATCTTATCAGGTGAGTTATGAACCAAAGACGGTAATGCAGCTAGAGTCTAGACCGTTGATTGAATTGTGACTGATTTGTAAAGTTTTCATTCAAAGTTTGAAAGAAGAGAGGACTTCTAACTCACCAATGGTTTTCTGATTGTCTTTAGGAAGGAAAACTTTTTCAGGTGTATTAGAATGCTATTGCAGTAGTGAAAATGTAGTCCCATTGCTGATTACAAGAATAGACCTATGTGGTACCATTAACAGCAGCTAACAAAATCTATGTGCTCTCTTCTGTGATTCAAACTAATTTTGAGGGCAGAATGTCTTTCTGTTGGCTTTGGCCATTTTGAGTGCCAGACTGTTACATGGTTAGGTCAGGACTACAGCTGTCTTGAGCACCAAAATGTTGAAAGAGAGGAGTCAAAGGCCGATCAACACAAAATAGATATAGAAGACATTAAGGGTAATAGTAGAATGTTTTTGAGAAAATGAAAGTTTTCTGTTCATTTTCAGGTTCATATAACAGCCACTATCACAGCAAAAGGGGTGGGCCAGCCCAGTTGAAATATAAATGATTTCTTCAGGAAAAAAAGGTTGTCTGAATGGTAAAAAACTGTGAGAATCCTTTCTAGAATTTTCATCATGGCAGGGAAAAGGGATCACAGACAGCTTGCTTCAGAAAGTGACTCAATGAAATGACAACCATATGTAATGCAGACTCACTACCACTGATTGCCATGGGCAGAAACTGCTCGTGCTGTCGGTTGCAGATATGATGGGTAATGCAAGGTTTCTCATATCTCAAAGACCTCCCAACTTCCTATCACTGCAGGTTTTCTTGGTGTTTGTTTCTGCAAAAATAAGTAGTATAAATGGCTTCAAAGGCCACATGGCCATTATTCTGAAGCACTAGGTGAGCAAAATTCACCTGGAGGACTGCTTTTCCTAACAATAGCTTAATCAAGTCTAAGCATTTAGAATATGAAAATCATAATGCTCTGATAGTATTTTCTGAGTTTCTTTCCAACATTCTCAAAAGTCCAGGGACCATAAGGATAAATGGAAATGCACATTTCTGGTCTGATTACCAAAGGAAGATGAAATATTCCCAAGCGTGCTAGAACATTATCAACTAAGTAATTACGTAAGCCCCTGTGTGGAAATGCAGACTCATTGCTCCATTCACAAAATAATTCAGCCTAGAATATTTGATGGAAGTGTGATGAATCCTCATCAGAAAATGGCTCACATCTTCTAAGCTCTCTTTCCAATATTGAGTTTGAACTGGGAAAGCCACTTGTGCATGTTTCTTGCTCTGGCATTTGTTGGAGAAGCTAATTTTTACTCATCATCCATAGCATTGCCAGGATCCACTGCTAATAAAGATAAATGAAAAGAAGCAAGATACATCAGAAAGTACCAGGCTCGGTCCTTGGCTGTATGATACCGAAGATCTGTAGATGACTGTAACAAGTTCTCCTCAGAGTCTCAATACATCTTTGTCAGGGAGAAATAGCAACCAAGTAAAGATGGCTGTACTCCTTCAAAGAGCCTAAAAAAGTGAATCTCTGTTGAATACGTTGAAGAGAAATGAACCAATTAACTACTCTCATTGTAGGAAAATGTACAACAGATGTCCAAGTGTTACAATAAGGATAAGAGCTGCTTAGGCTTCTTCCACATTTGGATGTGTAGATAATGGATTTCTGTGGCAGTGTTGCTTTTAGTCCCTTATATCACTGAAAGCACAAGTACTCCACAGAGCTGATTGAGAATGTTTTTGTATTTCTCTCTCCCATTTCTTTTAAATGAACCGATCCTTATCTCTTACCCAGACTGCGATCCAAATATAGGTTCCACAGGTAATTCACCTGGTGCCAGTAGTTGCTGAGGCTTAGGTTAGAAATGATGGATTAGTTGCTGCTGTTTATACTAATTGTCTCCTGGATAATGGCTCAGGTTTCTTCGCTGTCATAGCAATAAATGTAAAGCTATGCAAGACCAGGATATGAAACACTGCAGATGAGCTCAGTTGAGAACTGGTATCAAACTAAACACAGATTTAGAATTACATGGTCAGTATCGATACAAATTTTAGTTTGACAATAGATGTCTTAGTAAATTTCTTTGATTCCTTACTTTGCTGGAAGGTTTCTTCCACCTGAGCAGGCAGACCATGCACAAACTTTGATGTAACACATTCCTTACATTCCATTATCTTAGAGTTAGGACAGAACTTAAATTGACCAGTGAGGTTTTTTTGGGGAAACAGAGCACAAAATAAATAATTCGATCAAGAGGAAGTTTCTGCAGCTACTTGGCTGATCTGATAAAGCCTCTACTGACATATTATCCTTATTATAGCCTTCCAGTACCCAAAGAGGGCTTACAAGAAAGTTAGAGAGGGACTTTTTAGAAGGGCACGTAGTGATAGGATAGGGGGGAGCAGCTTTGAACTGAAATAGGGTCGGTTTAGATTCGATAATAGAAAGAAATTCTTTACTGTGAGGGTGGTGAGGCCCTGGAACAGGTTGCGCAGAGAAGCTGTGGATAACCCAGCCCTGGAGAAGTTCAAGGCTGGGTTGGATGAGGCTTTGAGCAGGGTGGTCTAGTGGAAGGTGTCCCTGCCCATGGCAGAGGGGTTGGAACAAGATGATCTTCAAGGACCAGTCCAACCCAAGTCATTCTGTGGTTCTATGATTGAGGAGATGTAGCTGTCTCCAAAAGAAAAGTTCTGAGAAGGAGCTGTTTGTCAAATAGCTTTCAAAAATCTGTATCTGTTGAAGATTGGGAGAGTGTTACTTCCCCATTTAACATGGCAGAACAGTTTTCAGAAGACTAAGCAACTGGTTTTCATTAATTTTATGCCTCTAAATAGATGAAAAGAGAATCTTCTATCTTAGAACAAACTAGTACCAGGAATTAAGTAAATTAAATAATCTGCTATGCTTAAACAGGCTAAATCAAAAGAGAGGGAGAAGGGAGAGATGGAGAAAAATAGGTAGTCTGAGAAGCAAGCAGAAAGACAGAGAAAAAAAAAGAGGAAAGTCAACAAGAGAGAGAGAAGGAGAGAAAGAACACAATGACCCAAAAACCAAATAGTAAACTAAAATGTACAGAAGAAAGAGAAAGAGACACTAGAGGTGCTACCTCAGAATCACTGACAGTAAAGGGACCCTAATGGGACCACCTACTTTTGGAAGGATTGCGGGGCTTCCAACATAGAGGTGAAATTCTAAATGAATGTTTTTTCACTCATTTTAGGCCAAGAATAGAGGCTTAATGGAAAATCAGTCACTGAAGGATTATTTAGGATATTTGAGGTGGTTTTTTAGGTATAAAATATATTTTAAGAATAAAATTCTTGACATAAGTCATAGTTTAATAAAGAGTATAAAACAGCTTTCTGTGTATGGTGAAAAGTTCTGTAACATACTTTTAGTTTTACATTATAGTAACTTTGTTGGAATGATTTGCATCAGGTACTACGGATTAGTAAATCAAAACATCAGAATATATTTCTTTACATATGATGAGATGGGAGAAATGCAGGTGTTGGTTTGAATCACTGCCATGGATTTTAGTCATTATGTGTAGTCTGTAGAAATAGCAGATGATCTGCATATGAAATATTTATGCCAGGAAGATGGTCTTCAGAGTGGTTGTGCTAAAACTCTGTTGTAACATTTTTTCGTATGTATTTTGAATGTGAGTATGCGTTTTTATATTTCCTATGGAAAAAGAAAAAGGAGGAAAAGAAGACAATATCCTCCATGGTCTAGCTCAACTTTTTATTTTAAAATAAAAAGAATCTATACATTACTACTGTCTGAATACAAAATTCTATTATAAAAATGTTCTGGATAATCAAAGAAATGCAAATATTATCCCTTAACCATGTAATTCTGACTTTTTCGAAATATACAGTAAATGCAAAGTGATTGCAAATGTTATGCAGAAATATCTTAAAAACCCCTTTGGCTGATACATGATCAAAATTCAAAATCCATTTTTCCCTACTTCCACTTATCCTGGCATACTTTTTTACATCCCTCATTCTTAACCCTTGCCTTCAAAGAGAAATAGTTGTACTTCTATGTCTTGAATGGAAATATGATATTATTGCAACTCAGGCCCTCCCTTGTTTTTCAAGGGACACATATCTAAGGATCTCAATGAGAAACAATGCCTTAAGATTTATCAGACATTAAAACAACCAGGTATTGAAATATTTTTTGATTTAAATTTTGATATTGCCCTAGAGATAAAGAAGTAAAAGTGGTCTGACTGATAGCTCTTCAGTTCTTTTTTTACCTGTAACTAGATCCTACACCCATCTGAGGAAAGTCCACTATGACTCACATTGGTGGGCATCTGAAGTGATACCCTATTCATTTCTTTTGATGGAATCTAATCACAGGGTTGATATATGAAGCATAAATTTTTAATTCCTGCTGCAAACACATTCTGAATTGTTTTTGCCTATATCTCCTATGGACACAAAGTATTGCTGGGCACGTTGATTGCTTTGCATGACTGTCATCTACTGAGTTATCTACTGAGCCTTGCCTCATTAGCCCCTCATGTGGCTAAAACTTTAATTGCTCATTTCCTTGCTGATACATTCACATAGAAGCATTGATGGTTTTGGTCTTAGACTGGGAGGAAAATCATACAAGTATAATCTGCACCCCCAACCTCAATATATGTATGACAAGGATACTTCAGAAACTTTTCACTGTGAAGTGCAAAAAAGGAATTCATAGCTTACAGCATGTGGGTTTTTAGTGCTTTTTAATCTTTTAAGTTATTAAAAGCAGGTTAAGTTATTAAGCATTTATTACTTAATTTAACTCAATTTAGCAGGACTTTAGACCAGAATACACTTGTTTGCATGGCTATAATATGACAAGCACTCACTATTTAAAGACAAAAATATAAGAAGAATACAGATGTGTTTAAAACACAGAATCAAATCTGTTTGGTGTGAGTTTAAAGCTGACTGTGTAAGAGGAAGACTGTTTGCAGGAAGCTGAGCTTGCCTAAATCTGGGTGTTTTTTTAATCTCATAAATTAAAAAACTTTGGTAATCTTACCAATGCTACATACTGATTTTTTTATAGGCTGGCAAAATGAGTTTGGGGTCCATCTATGGTTGTACAAAAAGCCATTTTATTCCAAACCTTGAAGAGGCTTTGGAAGGAAAATTCAGACTCTACTCATCATCAGCAATACATTTGTCATGCATTTGTTGAAGAAAGATTATCTTCTTACCTGTTTCATGTAGCTAGTTACAATGAAGATTTATTAGAGAAAATTATTGTCTTTCTTTTTTTTTATTTTGCCATGTTACAAAATTCACCAAATATGCAAAAGACAAAACAAAACTAGCATGCATATCAGTACAGCTCACATTCTTTCCTAGTAAGCCTAATTAACCAATTCTTGGATGCTCTCAATTCTGGCTTCGTATTTAAGAACAGGACTTTATTTCTAATTCCTTGTGATTTGAAAGGAGAGGCAGAAGTAATAGCCAAGGATTTTTTCTGAGTTTAGAGTTAATGCAGCAATGTTTTCCTCTCATTCTTTCCAAGGCTGGAATAAACTGACTTTTACAAAAATGTGTTATTTTAAACACATACCACAACTTTTTTTCACCCACTTGTTTTTAAACTATTCAACAAGCGAGTTTATTTGAAGAATAACTTTAATTCTGTTGTTTATATTTATCCCACACAAATGTTACCAAACAAATGGTTACAATGTTTTAGACACTGTGCAGCAGCTGAAATGCAAATGACTGGAACCAAATATTTCATATCTGCTGCTTTGTTCCTGTCAACACATTTGCATGATTGTTTTAAGGTGTTCTCTTTGGACTACTGGAAAGCTCTTTAAATGACAAGATGATGTTGGAAGAAGGAACGGCACAAGTTTATAATGAACCTCTAGAACGGAATACAAATTAGTCTACATTGTCAAATAGAGAACTTTATTAAAAAGCCATGTCATCAGCATCATTTTAGATCTTATTTCTGCCACATTTTTCTCAGTTTCCTAGCATTTTCATGTCTTCCCTTTAGGGATGTCTGAACCTGAAGTGAACTGCTTGGCCCAATGACATAATCTGATGCCATTAACTATCTTTCTTTCATGCTCTGCTCCTTTTTTTTAATTTAAGATTATTGGGCTTCATTGTTAGCTGGCTTTCATATAAATCAATACGCTGTGGTTTATAGAATAAATAAATAATAAATAGCTAGAATAAATAAAAACAATACAGAATTGAGTTTTGACATATGATTGTGTCTCTTCAAAGAAGGCAGACAAAATTCTTAGCAAATTATACAGACACATCAACAGTTTCACATTTTAAGAGAATTTATACAGGTTTTAAGGCAATTTTGATGAAATTATGGGTAGTAAGAATAATCTTTTTATATAGATGAATCCCTAAAATACAAATTAAATAAGAAGTGAATAGTATTGCTGCTCCATTTTTCTGACTCCTTTCCTGACTTCCAGCACCTCTGCTGATTTACTATATACTTCCACAACCTAGAAATCAGACTCCAAGTTGTTCTTCTTGTCCATATTCCCCCTTCAAATGTTATGAGGGAGAGAGTAGGCAAAATAGACTGATAATAGACTGATCTCTCTCAACACTCCTAAGTGATGTGTTCTGTATCACATGGGGATTTGAACTTTTCTTCTTCCACATCAGTTTACTGGTACTGACAGGAGATTGAGCACAACTTTCCTCATGATACCCCATGACTTGTAGGAGAATATACTGAGCTAGTAGACTGTAAAATCTAAATCTGTGTCTATCCTACCTGTTGTCCACTTTAAAAACATTACTTTGTGCTTGCCCACAACATTCATGTTACAGAAGAAATGGAAATTTCTTACATTTTCTTTGGAATACATTAACTGAGGTTACACAAGGCTACATCTGGGAAGACAAGCTAGTTTGCAAATCTCCAAGTATTGCTCAGCCACTCTGCCTGCCAGAATTAATGTCTTAACTGATGTCTGTTGCTGTCTCATCTGCTATAATCAGAAGATGCTATTCCCCTCTCATAAACCTTATTCCGTGTCACTCAAGCAAAAATAGTGTTCTAAACCTCTGGCGGAGCACATGTTATGCTGCTAGATAATACAGCCCTTTAGTCTGTGTAATGAACCTTTAGTATGTCCAAGAAGTATTCTTTGCAAACCTATTAATGTGCATTTTTTGTGCTTTCTCCTTCCCAACCACACCTTCCAGCGAGTTACTTGTCTCATTTAGAGAAACAACTATAAAGTTGAACTCCCCATTTAAAACGAAAGTGTGACATCTCTGTCATAACATCATACACCAGTACAGGTCTTTTGCCGCATTTCTCTTGGTAATGACAGACAAAATTATTAAAAATTAGAGCTGTCTGAGAAATTATTCAGATGCCTGGCATGGCAGAGTGGCAGAACTTAGGAGGTGGAAGACATAAACATTCCTGCAAGCCCAAGAACAACCTTCTGCTTCAGGGACCACATGTTTCTGCCTTGACCAGTACAAGTTTGCAGACAGCACAAAGTTGGAAGGCAGTGTTGATCTGCTGGAGAGCAGAAAAGTTCTGCAGAGGGATCTGAACAGACTGGTTTGATGGGATGAGGCCAACAGTGTTGAGTTCAATAAGGTGAAGTACTGGGTCCCACACTTTGGTCACAACAACCCCATGCAGCACTACGGGCTGGGGAAAGAGTGGCTGCAAAGCTGCCTGGCAGAAAAGAACCTGGAAGGGCTGGTCGACAGCCGGCTGAACATGAGCCAGTGTATGCCCAGGTGGTCAAGAAGGCCAGTGGCATCTTGGCCTAGATCAAGAATAGTGTGGGCAGCAGGACCAGGGCAGTGATTGTCCCTCTGTGCTTGGCACTGGCGAGGCTGCATCTTGAGTCCTGTGTCCAGTTCTGGGTCCCTCACTACAAGAAGGACACTGAGGTGTTGGAGCGTGCCCAGAGAAGAGCAATGGAGCTGGTGAAGGGTCTGGAGCACAAGTCTTATGAGGAGCGGCTGAGGGAGCTGGGGTTTTTTAGCCTAGAGAAAAAGAGGCTCAGGAGAGACCTTACCACTCTCTACAGTTGAGAGTGGCACACGGTGTGATTCCTGGGGATAGTGCTGTGCAGGGCCAGGAGTTGGACTCAATGATCCTTGTGGGTGCCTTACAACTTGGCATAGTCTGTGATTCTGTGGTTATGTGATTCTTTGGTTCACAGCATTTGCAGTTTTCTTGTAAAACGTGCATGAAAGAATGCACCATTAAAACCTAGATATTGTTTTAGTGCTATCCTAACCCTTCTTGTACTTCATTTTCTTTTACTCCTTTTTATGCATAAATTTTAGGGAAGGACAGATTTTAACTCTGGTTCTCACCAGTGGTGTTGCATAGTGCATCTCTGTCCATCATTACAGAAGATGAATACCATCCACAGAGCTTAGATATTCTATGGCCATGCCAAAGTCCATACAAGAAATCCGAAGCAGAATGACATCTCGAAACTAGGCTTTTCAAAATCAAGGCTGTGATCCCACCTGTCGGGTCTTCTTGATTCCAGAAGTGTCAGAGTAGAGCTGACTGTCCTTCAACATTTTATGGTCCCATAAAATTATAGTGCAGATTCTGGCTCAAAGAGAACACACAGTATGTGCGAGAATGAGGAAAATTACGCTCATTAGTTAGCTACTATGAATATGAGGAGGCAATAAAAAAAGCCATTTCAATTAAGCTATAAATTAAGCTGAAAGGAGAAAAGGAGCCAAAAATTCAAAAATGCATACACATGAGAGAGGTAGAAGAGATACTACTCTCTGCATCCTAGACACAATTGCTTACATTAAAAAAAAATCCATGGTTGGTGGGGTGAGAATGGCTGCTATATTGACATGGATTCTCTGCCACAGAATATATTACAGAATTTGTGCTCTGTTTATAGCTGCTTGGAGATGTATTATTTAATTCAGCAATGAACTGGGGCTAGACTTTGCATGATAAATGCTATGGCAACGAATCCATGTTGTGTGGAATACCTTTGTAGATTAAAGGGCTTTTATTCATGCGTTGCAGCTCATACAAATGGATGATAACCTACATGCAATCAACAATTCATGTATATGAGTCACATTCCTTGTAAACATCCACCATCAGAAACATTTATATTCATTGCCACGTATGCACATAACACATGCATTAACATGCACACGTATAAGATGCCTGCAAGCACATGTAAGAATATGCAGAGGAGGAATGTGGATTTTTGTGCTTTTCTACTAATTTTGAAGACTGACTTCTGTTATTTTGACATATGCAAGTACAAAGATTAGGACTTTGTAATATTGCATTGGAAGAAAAAATTAGATGTGGGTCTCCCTGTAAATCATTCCAGATTAAACATTTCTGCTCACTTATTCAATATATGTTTAGTCTGTTAAACTGCTTCACTAATCTAATTACAAGTTACTTTTTAAAATAGCTTTTGTAAGCAGTGAAAAGTAATTGTTGGGGCTGGAGGTGGCTGTCATACCTGACTTACTAAGGCAAAGTAATGTTTTCCATAATAAAAATAAGCAGGTTTATTTAAAATGCAATGCATGAAATGAAATCTCACACCAGTAAAGTTCCAGAATTTTCATTTTTTTGGAACTGAACTTCTCTCCAAAGATACCCCAGAGGGGAGGGATGAGGGAAAGAAAATGAAAAAAAAAAAAATCTACAACAGAATACCCTGTTACATAAAATTTTTGTTCAGTTTTTGAATCACGTGTATGTATGCTCGGGGTTGGTGATATATGATCAGACAAATGTATTTCTTTGTACAACCTTGATGTCTTTCTGCACTCAGGGTGTGTTTTCTGCCTGTGTGCCTGACTGTCCCCCCTTCAAAATCAACCTGCAGCCCAAAGAGCTGCCATTGAGAGCTGGGAGAACGGTGGGGAATGTTCAGATGCAGATGTGGGAAGGCTTAGAGGAACTGCTTCGGGGTCCAGAAGGCTCTTCCAAAGGATTTTGCTGCCAAGAGGAAATCAGTGTCTGGATCTTCATTTAAACAATGTAAAACTAGGAGTAGTGATGACTTGGTATCCTTGTTCATGAAGCATAGCAACAGAAGTGTGCCAAGGCTGGATCCAATCCTGCATCAGCACCAACTCAGGAGGAAAGGTGTGATTGCTGCAGGGCTTAGGTTCAGAAAAGGTGTGTTATACTGTGTTGCTCTGTACTGCAGTGAATGAAAGCCATGTGCCTTCTCTGGACTTGGAATATGAAGTCCTGACTTGGGGCCCTAAAGCTTCCTCAGTATTCAATGGAGGAGAGCCAGACTCATTGACTGGGATTCACAACAAACAGCATATTCGCTGCTGCAGCACTTAAGGGAACACCGAAAAGATTTCTGAGACCATGCCTTTACAGTCTCTTGGCTCTAGCATACGTCTGTGCAGTTGTAAACAGATGCAATACCCCTTGTCCTCCTAAGGTTACTCAACCCTTTTTCTTTGGAAAAAGCAGAAGTAAGTGTATGACCAGAGGAAGGAACTGATCCAGATGGAAAAAAAAA
>VZTA01012984.1:29036-53243 GCA_013398855.1 Mohoua ochrocephala
TTTTGGTGTGGGATCCATGGACCCAGGTCATGGCTCTGCTTGAGGTAGCAAGCCACTGAGGACCCACACTGGTGATGAAAGTAAGACTATCAGTCTAGTGGAAATCAGAGTTTTTCCACATAGCCTTATCACCTTCAAGACTCAGCTCAGCAAAGAAATAAACTAATTCATCACCTTATCTAACTTTATCCAACTGGAAGTAAGACAGCTGGTCTAAGCTAATCATCTATGCTAATCATTTTCACCTTACAGTCACTGGAGGAAAAAAACCTTGCAGATGGTGTTTCATCCTTTGTCTCCAATATTTCAGGAGGGGATGAACTGACAGTTGGAGTTGCATATTTCTAGTGATTGTTTAACTCAAATTAAGGCCATAATAATAGCGCAAGTGTGACTGCAGCATATATGTTCAAAATATGCATAAATTCACCCATTCTAAGTCAAATACATATAGTAGACAAAAAAGGTGGGACCGATCATTTAAATTCCAAGTGGCTCGGGAGAGCAAACACAGTCACTTCTGAAATGCTGCAGTATTTCTTGTGGCATTCGAGCCAGCTATGGAAAAGCTACCACAAGCGTGCTTATGTATGGAAGTGACACACTTCTGATTGCAATATAGATATGTCCTCAGAATATGACTGTACTGCACACAGCAAAGCAGATCTAGACACCTAAGATCGCTCTCAATAATCTCAGAAGGTCCAAGAAGAAAAGTTAGATTGGAGATACTGCCCACACTACTGAAGGAAGTATGACACACAAGCTCGAAGATGCCAGGGATTTAAAAGCTTTTTGCTAGCCTAGCTTCACAAATCGTGCCCTTAATTACAAGCTTTTGTGTAATACTTTCAGGTATGAAACCGATAATCCTTTGAGAAGTGCAATCTGTTCAAGAAAACTCTGTATAAACTGCCCACTCAGTGAGCTGGAAGATAGCAAAATCCTACAGCAAACAAATGAACAACAAATAGAAGCAGGAAAATATTTATTTTATCACTTAAGCAAAGTGTTTACCCAGTTAATTGTTTAGAGTTTGGATATGTGCAAGGTATTTTGTTGTAAGTGTATAATTTCTCCTTAAAATAGGAGGAAAAATCTCGGTTGGAGCTATGTTTGGCTCTCATGTTCTAGAAATTCCATGAGGTAACAAAAGCAGTGGAAAAAATCAATTTGTTGTGGCTTCTACAGCTCTATGCAAGCTTTTACTTTTTGCTTCATTGAAACTGTCTTCAAACTGAAATAGGGGAGCCAGTTCACTACAAGTGGTCAACAGCTTTTCTGCTTGTTTATGTTATTTACCACAGGAATACAATAAAAGTTCACGACCTACCTGACATAAATCTAGATTACTAAAATGCTACATGGGTTTTCAACTGGGAAAGTTGCTGTTTGAGCTAATAATAGGTTTCTTCAGCCGAAATAAAGATGTGGACTGGAACAAATTGACTATCAGGATAAAAACCTCAGTCTTCTCCTATGTGTGGATAGTTCACAAGCGTAATAAAAACCCAGAGCATTAATACTAAGTGTATGAGCATGGTTTGAGCTTTAATTTTAGATCAAGGAATATCTGTTCATTTCCATGGCCTGACAGAAACCTTGAAGTCTCTTCAGACATTTTGTTCATGCCTATTTGGAATCCTTTGAACTCCCTGTAAATCTCTTTTTTGAGGCTGATCACCAGTTCAGGAAGGAAAAAAACCAGTGAAGCACAGCCTTATGTGAGAGGATGATTGGTTACATGACCCTCTATTTGCAAGCCTGGATCTGAAGGAAGCAGTAAGTGTATACAACTAGCTAAAATACCTTAAAATTATTGCAGTTGAATCTTTGACAACTGTGTTCTTAATGCCGTGTACTTTAAATTTCAAGTTTCTTTATAAGGGATATTAATAATAGACTGTTAAATTAAACATGGTATAATCAATGCATTGCAATCATTAAACCTCCTTACATATTCACATGTAGTAATTAAATTCTGCTTCATATTTGTTAGGTTTTTTTTCTAGGGGAGCAAGAAAACCTCATAAAAATTCATATTAACTTTCAGTGACTCAATAAAAGGAATTTTTCATACCATTTTGATGTGGCTTTATCGAACCCCGTCATACTTGGATTAACTTTAGGCTACTACTGAAGGTGTAAGGTATCCCATGGAAATGGAGCCACTGTATTCTGGTACGGAAAAAGATTTGAGGTTACCGTGAACAACTCATCGTGTCTGCTTGAAATTTTTGTCTTATATACACTGATAAATAAGGGAAGGTGATAGATCCAGGCATCCACTCTTTGTGCCAAATTAGAAGAATTAGGCTAAAGTATGAATTCTGGAAAAAAACCTCAATAAAATAAACCAAAGAAAAACAAAACAAACTAAAAAACTCCTGTCTCAGCAGTTTAATTAAAGCATTTAGTAAAATTTTGGCTGCTGAGAACATATTAAACACAGCCTTTTACAAAGCTAAACGAGAATAGAATATGAAGAAAGGCTAGATTTAAAATATTTACAGTGATGATCAACCTATTTTCTCATTGTGATTTTTTACCTTCAATAAACCTGGAGAAAGAAAATTGTGTTCAGCCTAGAGGTCCGAGAACGCATAAAGACCTCATACATTGCTGAACTGCATCTTGGAAATCAAATGAGAGGGACAACTCATTGCCAGATGACACAATCAGGATCAACATTCACATCCACAAAAGTCATGTAGTTGCTGCCACCTTGCAGAATGATCCCAAAAGCCTGCATTGCAAAATATTTCCCAGGCAACTTGAAAAACAAGAGAACAAGCAAGTGACAACACCTGACCTGCCCTGGCCATTTTATCGAAGAAACAACACAACAAGATTTTCTTCCACCAGTCCTTGCAACCCAAAGCACATTTACTGTTTTGCATCAAGAACCCTCTGTCCCTAGCTGGGTCTTACTTTCTTCTGTTGGTGGCAAAGAACACTTTTACAAAATTTCCTAGGTGAGATTACAAATAAAGACTCCTGGAGCTATAAGAAAAACAGTAATAATCATAGACCCCCTTCTTAGGGAATGGCAACTCAGACAGATAAATCTCAATATGCATCTGTGCATAACAGTTACTGTCCTTTACAACTCATTTGACATTGTTCATCAAGAAACAAGGATAGGTCTATTAGGATGGTCATTTTTCTATGGTTTTGTCTGTTAATAAAGGATACAATTAAAAAACCACATATCTTAAGGGATGATTTTCTATACATGCTATACTCGTAGGCTATAACTCCATCTTTAAGCTCTAGTGGTTCAAAAAGTTTTTCATTGTTTAAATCTTTATACCATAACAATATTTCCCCGCCGCTATAAATTCTATTTAATTATTAATCCCATGAAAAACCGATAACTTCTAGTCCACCATAATGCAATCCTTTCATCTCCAAATAGTGTAGAGGAGGTAATATGCCACTCTTGAAAATCTTTCTTTAATCCTTTTTCCTTTTAGAATACAGAGCCATGAAGATTTATCACAGTTCCATAGATTTCAAAAGAAGACTACGGCTTTGTGATGTCAATCCATAGGACCGTAAAGATGCTACTTTGCCAGAGCTATATTGTACTTCTAAACTGGAAAGAGGAAATTGATTTGCAGTAGAATATATCTTATTACCCAATTACCATATCAGGCAAGCAAAGTCGTTGTTCTACTTTTTTTCTCATTTCAGTTTTTAATCACTAAATGAGTTTCAATAACGTAAGTTTGAGTATTTCACAGTTTTCTTTTCATACACCCAAGGTATACGATCTTCTTTCCCCTGATTTTTCCTTACAAAACGTATTTGTATCCAGTTTTAACTGTTCACGTCAATTAACTCTTTATTTTTTTGCCAAGGAAATAATATAATCTGAAAAAACCAAGTCCCTAATGCTTTACAATGCTAATTTGCATTTAGCTCAGCAACATTCTTGTCACTTTTATTTCCGAATATTACCATGACTGTCTTTTGACTGTTCCACAGTTACATGGATAGGGAGTAAAGATGATGAAAAATCCTGGTAGCCTGTCTATACTCATCACATAGTCACACAGTCCTGCTTTCAAAGGACTTTGCTATCCCAAAATCAATAATTACTGACTTGAAATTTCACATTTACTTTGTCTGCAACTGAAAGAGACCTCTTAAAAAAAACCGAAACCAAAACACAACAGAAAAAGTAACCACACATCAATAGTAGATTGCATGCCAAACATACTTTCAAAAATGACTGAAAGAAAAAAATCAAGTGTCTGCACCTGAGGAAAGACTGCCCACTTAAACAAGCTTAGGTGAGATGCAAGCTCCTTTCAAAGACGAGTTATTTGCCTTGAATGACTAAGCTCATATAATTTGTCAGGTAACACAAAGATTGCTGCTCTTTGGAATTTCCTATGTGATCCACGAAACAACAGATCTCTGTAAGAACAACAGCAGAATTATCTGGCTCTGCTGTTAATACAGATAAATTTATTGCTGTTGAGACAAGGCTTACAGAAATATTACTCCAATACCTTTGAGCTGCAGATTTCTTTAAAAAAAAAAAAACAACAACCCATAGACATAAAAACCAGATAATGTCTCTTTTTCTTCTCAGCCTGGGAAGTCTCTCCCTCTCTCCGTCTCTCCCTCTCTGCGCAAGAACCGCCTTGCTCATACAGTTCCGATGCAGTGGAGCATGGCGTCATGAGATGCTTATTCCTGAATTTAAATGGAGTGTAACGATAGCGATCCTCCGTGAAAATAAGAATAAGGTCCCGATTGGGCTTAGGCCACCTTCAGTGGCATCGGAAGGTGAATTAAAAGGATTTGGCAATTCCATGGTCAGCTTCGGTGTGGATCGCCCCAGTTGCGGTGGATGTGACCGGCTGGGCACCGCGCAGTGCTCCACACAAGCACACACGCCTAGACATACATATAGGCACAGGCACCCGTACAACTTCCTTGCATGCTGAAGCAAACTCCTCCCACGCTCTGTTCCTGGTGCACATCTAAATGGCTGTTTCATACGTATTAACCCTGTGAAACGCTGTAGGACTTTGCTATTCACCTCCCAGATAATAAACTATCCGTTTGCAAGCCTGTCACACAGTTCACAGATCAAAGAATCAAGGTGTCAACAGCCTTCTTTAGTATAGATATCACTGGTTCTTTACTGCCTAGTTATGCTTGCACAGCCCTTAGACATTTTTTGTCTTGAGGTTACTTACCCCATTCAAGTACTCTATTTTCCTTTTCACTGCATCTGTGCTACAGGCTTGCTGGCTGAAAAAATATCACAGAAAAAAATGCAGCAGTGCCACCCTTTCCCCCATTGTTCAACTCACTTTCCTCCCATCCTGCCTGTCTACTTTTGTACACAGATTTTCCTGTTGAAAAAGCAAGCATAACTGAAAAAAAATAGATTAGAATGTAATAAGTGGATCTTTATTTAAAAAAAAAAAAAGTTTTAGAGAGGCTTGCTTTATGTTACTGTATGTTCAATAGCTCTTAGGATATAATCTGAATTCTATGTCTTTGTGGAAAAAAAAGGAGGGAGGGAGACACATGGACAGGAAGACGGGCAGCCTGGTTGGGGGCACGATTTATACTTCTTTAGTAGAACAAAAAAGTCCCTCACTTTTCTGGCTGTGCTCTTTGGACTCTGTCTCCATACCTTACTTAAAAAGGAGGCATGATGAACAAGTTCGTGTACAACTCTTTCTGCCAAGACAGTGCCTGTGCCAGTAATTTATGAGCAATGGGCTACAGCTGTGATCTCCAGCTCTTAGGCTGGTTTGGTATTTCAGTAATTACAACAGTTTCATTAACATTTAAAGGGAATAGTCAGCTCAATATCTGTAAAAGACTATTTTGTACAGCGTGGATCCATTTTACATTTGCATTTGACATTTGATAATCTCTACACATAAGCTCTGAGCCAGAAAAATGAGATGTCACACACAGGAAAATTAACCCAGATGTAACTTCTTAGTAAATCTATGAAACTGTAGAATAAATGTCCAAGAATGGTAGTGTTATGAGGAACACCTATTTCCCAGTCTTATATTCATTTGAAACATGACACATCATTTTTATATCTTTATTTTGTACTTGTGGCATTTCTGGATATTGAAAAGAAATGGAAGCAGGAGGCTAGAGGAATAGTAAAATAATCAACAGTTCAGATATGTCCATATATTGTCTATTTTTATTTAATAAAATCAGTCATGTTTATGAGATGTCAACTTTATTTTATAGCAGTCTTCATTTTAGGCTATCATTCTCCTCAGCAACTGCATTTCTACCTTGAACAGCTGAGGCAATTAACTAGACTCCATAAAGAAACATCACTGGTATCAGCATAGAAGTAATGGAAGGTAAACAGGAAACAGTAAATAAAATTCAATGTAGACAGGTTTAAGTTGATGAACATGGGAATAAACAATCATAAATTCTGCATAACTCATGAACTTCAGAACTAGACTGTTCTATAAAAATGTTAGCTCAATGTTCAGCAATAGTGAGAAAAAGAAAATTGTTAGGAACTACTGGGAAAGGAGTAAGGCACAAAGCATAAAATATCACAAATTGCATAAACCTGGAGTTTTTCCGTATCCTACACACTGAACAGTTCTGATGCCCCATAGCTGAGGAATCTGGAAGAAATGGAGAGGGATCAGTGGAAGGTGACCAAAGAAACCAAATTCATGGAGTGGTTTCCTTGAGAGAAAGGATCAAACAGATGCGGACTATTCAGCCTAGGGAACTAGAAGAATGTTGTAATGGAGCTGCTCGCAGTGATGTGACCTTGCAGACAAAGTAGGGTGACCTGCTAAACAAACAAGATGTGATACCTAAGCCTTCACACACAATGCAGTTCAACTATAAAATTTCTTGCTATAGGATATGTGGATGCAAAAACCTTTTATGTTCTCAAAACCAAGGTCCTCAGAAACAAAAATTTGTGGGGCAACATAACTACAGTCTATGTAGGTTGCTCTGTGGTTGATTTTATCCATGACGTTTGGAGACATGATGTCTTTGAAACCAGCTAAGGAAAATGGCCATTAAGAAGCAGATCATACTCTTTTTTTTGATGCCAACTCCCCTGTGTCATCACAAGACACAGCTGCGAGAAGCAGGGACAAACAGTGCTCGCATCCCTAGAGGGAGCTATGGATCACGAAGGACCCCAAAGCACTCTCTCACTGTTATTGGGAGCCCTCCATCAGAAAACTGTTCATGCCTCATTGTGTTGCATCAGATATGAAGAATTCCCTCTCTGGGGGAGGATCTAGGTGTTTCCATGCTAACTGGAATTTCCATAACCTGAGGAGCATCTGTTTTGGTCCCCGCCCCCAATGGATCAAGACTGCGACCATTACTCCAACCACAGACATCAAAATTGCAATGATCAAGTCTTGTTGCTTGATCCATGGGCGGTAATATCTTTCCTCTCCACTATCTACTCTTGTTTGTTACTTCTCTTTCATTATTTTTCTTATGAATTTTCTTTATGATTCTTTTACAGTTTTATAAAAAAGGACCAAAATGGCCATGTATCTCCTTTATGTTGCAATCAAGTAGCTTTAAAATAAATCTGCCTCATACATACCCACCAGCCATTCAGTGTCATTTCACTCTAATTCACCCCAAGACGTTTATTAACAGGAACGCCACTTACCCTGCCTCAGAGGCAGGTCACAACATCGTGTTCTCATGAGATGAAGACTATTTTCTCTCTAGCTGAAGGAATTCCTAAGTAGTGAATTTGCTGGAGACTGGCAGAAAATTCTGGAGGACATTCACTATAATCCTTGTAATGTTTGAATATTCTTTCCTAAGGATCTACTTTTGTCTACTATCAGAAATAATATGGATACTGAGAAGGTGGTTGGTGAGTCTCACAAATTTCCTGTTCTTCTGAAGCAGTCTTATCAATCCCCTGAAGGAACCAGAAGGCATATTGTGTCATTACTGGCAATTCAAATGGAGTTTCCTGTTTCTTCCCAAGTTTCTTTTATATGAAGAAAATTACTTCACACAAAGGCTTCAGATTGTGTGAAAGACAAAATAGTTAATTTGTATTATGTTCTAAGAAATAATTTTGGAAATCCAAATTGTGCTCTGAAAGCCTTCTCACTGAAGCCTGGTGAAAATATCAAGGCCAACCAATGTCAGAGTACCAACCAGATAATAGTTAGGCAAGAATGGTTTGAGACAGTGCCACGTCCCACCAGATTTAGCCCTTAATGAGTCAAGACAAGAAGCCATTTGATAGCTCAGTTTGATATAAGCTTGAATCACATTAATGTCATTCTGGAAACTGGGAAGAAAGTTAAGCACCTAAATATTGCCTCGTGCTGCATCTTCGTACTATGGCCATTCAAAAAAATTTCTGTTTCCTGAAGGAGTCATAGATAGTAGAAGTCTGGTGAGATTCTTGCATTCAGTGGAGCTTTGAAAATTTGGACTAACTGACAATTTCACTTGAACTTTTTCTTTAAAAAAATTTTGACTTCAAAATTTATAAATCTTTTGTTACTGCTGTCAGATACTAAATGAACATTGTCTATTTTCACAGTCAGTGAAAGAAATAGAGTCTACTCTGTGCCACAAACAATCAACATTTATTTAAATGTAATTTTACTAACCTTTATGTCCACAAATTGTGGACTATGTATTTTTAAATTTATATAAAAACCAAATGCAAAACAAAACTGAAAATATTGTTCTAGATCGTTCTAGCAAATAAAGATGCTTAAGAACTGTAAGCAGGAAGATAGATTTGGAAACGCAAAAGTATAAATATAAAATCACTGATAATCTATGGGTGCCGTTTCAGTATACGCATCCCCTTGCTGAAACACTAGGCTACTCTATTAGCTGAAAATGGTGTGCTGTAATTCCGTAGAGAAATAAAGGAATTCTGAACATAAAAATTCATTCTACCAGTGCAAGTTAAATTATTTTTCCATTCCTTTATGGCATTAATAGCCCTTTCTCAACATTATAAGGTCGAAGATGTAATTAAATTTTGGATTTTAAAATTTCTGATAAATTCTGCAGCTCATTGTCTTTGTGCAGCTGATTTGCTATTCACATAGAGTCTTTTTTAGAGAGCTGTGAAAAATAGTCCTGTGTTTGTCTTATGACACAGGAGCAATTGAGCTCCAATCTCACCCAGATAATTTGATCTGAGAACTAAAACACTTAGTTGAATATATGTTGCATGGACATTAAAGTGCAGCATCAGCCTAGAAACAAGGCATTCACATTTTCTATGCATTTTAAACAGGTTGAGAGTTCTAGTCTTAATTCTCATTGATTGAAAAATGAGGCTGCACAAACTACATATCTCACTGTGCTGTCATAGAATGGCTTTAATATATTTTCCAGGTGTTCACAAAAAAATACAATACAAAAAGCGAATGAATAAATGTGCAACATTCTACACATGTGATTAACATGCAGCAGTATGGGTAATATTAGAGACTGATTTTCTGACTGAAGCACAAAATGGCAACAGATACCCTCTCGTCAGAATTTATGTACAGAGAAGACATGAGGTTTTAAAATCGTGTTAGGAAAGAGGAGACATGCAATTTACTGCAGCAGAAACCTCTTTTTCTGTTCTCCTTCTAAAAAAATACTTGGAATTCTCAGCAGAAATTGAAAATTTGTTACATGACTATCATAGCACCCGACTAAGACAAAGACCTGAGGTGTGTTCAGCTGGGACCTTAGACAGTGAGCTCTCCTGTCGCTGGGGAAAGAAAGTTACCATCTCCCTTGATGAGGCTTGGTGTGAGGTTTCTCCCATGACCCAAACCAGTGTATAAAGGGAAATGGTTTGTCCTCAGACAAGAGATGCTATAAAATAGGTTGCTAACCATTGAACTGAAAGTGAGAAAGGCAGAGGACGCTGAAAATAGCTCGATACCACCAGACTACAGGGAGTATTGGGGCCTGCCAGTGTGAATGTCTCCCAACTTCTGCCTTGCTGGCAGTAAATCAAACACAGACACCAGGAGGAGAGCAGTGTGGGAGAGAAGTACACAACAAGCTGTCAGTTTTGGCCGGGAAATGGCAGTCCCAGTCATGTGTGCTTGTGGGTGTGTTTGTGACAAGTTCCAGTGCAACCCACCTCCCAGTGGGCTGGCACCTGGTTTTTGAATGTGCCCCTCAGTTCCACTGTGGGAAACTCAGCCATTAGCCTAAGTCTCTTAAGTCATACCAGAGATCTTGCACAGGCAATTGAATCTAAAGTGGTCACATAATCCCAGTAATCCACTTAAAGTGTACTTAGACCCTCAGCCTGGCTCACCTCAGCAGTCTGATCACACAGTGACTCTGCGGAGGTTTTTGAAGTCTCAGGCAAGGAGAGTGGTAGCATCACCCCTTAGCTGTGGGAACGGTCCCGTAGCCACAGTTGGCCCAACATGGAGCTGCACATACAGTCTAGACCTACATTTAGTTCCTCTTCTTAATCAGAAAGTCATTCAAGAGATGCAGTTTGCAGTGTGTAAACTGGTAGAAAACTGTAATATATTAAGCAAATTCAGAGGTTAATCCACAGCAGGTCATGAGAATCTCACCTCATTTGATAAATCTTAGATGAGACCCACCACTGTTTCTATGCTGCTGAACAAAATCACTACACGAATTCCATTAGAATACAGTAAAGCACAAGTCTTTTGAAGACACAACATGTGATAATTTGTAGATAAAACCAGCAAATTAGACTTTCATTCTGGAGAGCTGTTGTAAATGTTCTTTTTTGTGTTTCTTCTTTGGAGTTGAAATATTAAAAAATTTCTTGTCAGTTGCAAAATTGTTTCACTAACAGCTTTTAAAATACCTTTCTGAAAACTAATTTAAGACTTTCTGAAACTGCTTTAATATTTCAGCTAAAAAATGTAATTAATTTACTTTATCCTTTGCTACATTGAAAAAAAAATGGAAGCCAAAAGATTAAAATGATCTATTTTAGATAAACAAATATATTACTTACTATTAAAATTTTTCTCTTGATTTAACTGAATATTTGTTTCTAATCCAAAACCAATTTCTTGGGGTTTTTTTTCTGCTTGATATTGGAAACAATGGAAACACAATTATTCATGAATGTTTTTTCATTCAGAAACTGAAATTCTGTTCTTGCTTTGCCACAGGATTCAGATGCATAATTCTGAATGGTCTGCAGAATGCCTTCAATGCTAATGGATGTCATAAAGATGGACTTTGGTCATCAAAAAAAGATAAAATTGTAGGAACAGTAAGGGGAATGTTTTCAGATTTTTCCCCCTTCATTGATATCTTTTAAAACAGTCCACCAAACCACATTTTAACAAACTAAATTCTTTCCACCATGAGGAAATCTTTTTCCTTTCTTTATGAGTAAAAAACCCTCAGTGTTTAAATTGATAAATGATTTTTAAAAACCTCCATTGAAATAGTGGGCCAAAACATCCAGCACTCAAATTTCTTCATGGCAAAATCAGATTCAGAGGGAAAAAGCTGCTACAGACACTGGACACTGGAAGTTTGTGTACCACATCCTTCTTTGCTCTTTTAATTCTATGTTCTGGCTCTATGCATAGTTCCATTTGGAGCTCGTTAAGGCTTTCCTGCAGTCTAAAGGCAGGGGTCAATGTTATAGAACTCTCTCACTAATGTTATTTATAAGTCTAGTAGTCTTAGGAAATGATCCCTTCCAAACATGCTTGGAGGGTAACATATTCTCTATTTTCATTGCTAAATTGTTAATAAACCAAAGTTTTTTCTAGAACATGGTAATTTCCCAGAATGTTCTGAGTTGGAAGGGACCCAGAAGGATCATTGAGTCCAACTCCTAGGTATATGGTCCATACGGGGATTGAGCCTACAACCTTGGTGTTATTAGCACCATGCTCCAACCAATTTATCGAGGTAACCATATTTCGTTAGTAGATGAAGATATTTGTATTGTTTGTGTTTAATTTTAAGCTAGTACAATATCAGAAATTGTTTTGAGAGGGAAAAATATATCAATAGAATGTACCATTCATAAAGTAATAACATGACTCTTCCATTCAAAGGGCTGCTGGTTTGAGTTCAAGTAAAGCCTGTTGTAAATTGTGGATGTATATTCTCTCCATAGAACTTATGCTGTATCTAGTCACCCTTGAACAAAGATTGATTTGTAATTCTCAGCGCTGGAAATTGCAAATCAATCATAAAACCTTAGAACCACAGAATTACAGAACGGTTTGGGTTGGAAGGTACCTTAAAGATCATCTAGTCCCAACCCCTCTGCCATGGACAGGGACATCTTCCACTTGACCATGAACATGATGGTTGGGAAGCCATCAAATCTGGCCTTGAACATTTCCAGAGATGGGGCATCCACATCGCACATCCATAGGACACCCTGTTCCAGGGTCTCACCACCCTACCAGTGAAGAATTTCTTCCTAAAATCTAATCTAAACCTACTCCTTTTCAGTTTAGCGTTGAATCCCCTTTGTCCTATCACTACAGGCCCTTGTCAAAAGTCCCTCATTAAAAATGCCTCTCCAGCTTCCCTGTAGGCCCCCTTTAGGTACTGGAAGGCTGCTGTAACGTGTCCTTGCATCCATCTTTTCCCCAGATTGAACAACCCCAACTTTCAGCCTGTGTTCATGCGAGAGATGCTCCAGCTCTCTGATCACCTTTGTGGCCCTCCTCTGGACTCGCTCCAACAGATCTGTGTCCTTCTTGTGCTGAGGACCCCAGATGTGGACGCAACATTTCAGCTGGGGTCTCATGAGAACAGAATAGAGAGAGGGAAATCACCTCCCTTCGACCTGCTGGCCACACTTCTGTTGATGCAGCCGGGGCATGTTTGGCCTTGTGGGCTGCAAGTGTACACTGCTGTCTCACCTTGAACATCTCGACAATGCAAAGAATTTTTCTGTTTCTGTTTTTGGCTTAATCAATTTAAGCACCAGTGAGAATTGCACAGAACATTTCCCTGAATAGGTTTCTTGGGGAGATCAAAGTTGCCATTATCAAAGAAAATAAGACTTACTAGGCTGGATTTGACCACACATCTGTTGGTTCTTGCCTTGGGCAGCAGATTCATAGTTCAGAGAAAAATGAAATCCTTAAAGTACATTTTGCCAGTTGAGAAAAGGTGAAAGAACAGAAAACCATTTGGAAAGGCAGGGCAAAATTTTTACTTTCCCAGACTTCTCCTTGAAGATTAATGGATGTTACATTGACTCTGTTCACAAAGCTAAACATCATTAAAATCAGTAAAAAATATTTCAAGAAATACTATATGATAAACTCTGATCCACAGCATAAATAATATCTGTGACTTTGTGAAATATCAATTCCACGTGTTAAACATACGCATTTGAAAGTAAATTTTATCTCTGTTTGAACCATACAGCTCTTTAATTGGGTATCAACTTGTTTTCATTTTCAGCACAAGTTCTGCCCTACTAGAGACCAGAACCTTACTTTCCTATGACATCTGTACTTTGCATTTTTTGGAGTCAAAATTACCCTGATGAATGCAGCAGAATACCGAGACAAAGTTATTAGGGATAACTCATCACCTTTCTATACAAATGATTGAACTGAAGATAAAAGCTCTTCCACACAGAAATTGATGACCATACCTGGATAAGAGGAAAAAAAGCAAATCTAATTTTTCAAGTGCAAAATAGAACTAAATAAAAAAAACCCCAAATAAACAAAAAAATTAGAAAGTGCAGACAAACCCTAAAATCTGAAAGTCAGATGTTCCAAATTTTGTCCTTATTGTACTGAAACTACTTTGCTATAAGTAAATAAAGAAGTAGGGTAATTTTTTTGGTTCTTCACTACAAAGTTGTTTATATCCAAGATTAAATTTTCTATCTGCTGAAATGGATAAAGAGAAGGTTCATTATCATGTCAGCTCTAACAAAATAAACTTTTCTAACAAACTAATGCTACCACAATTTGAAATTCTTCTAGCTGATGTAACAGACTGCCAGGATTTGATTAGCAACAGAAAGGGCTGGGTTCAATTTCTAGGGGTCACATCAAATTGAGCCCCCATCTAAAAACCTGAGAAAATTAAATTAAACTGTCTGGGTGCTCAGTGAGCTGTACTTCTCCACTCTCAAATGATGAATCAACTGGCTTAATGAAACAGTAAGGTGTTGAAGAGAGTGAAAAAAGAGGAAAACAGGCATATAAAGAGCACAGCAGACTAGCTGGCTGCCTCTTTGCAAAAGAAGAGATAGCATTCCCTTTTGTTGATGAGAGAACTACTGCGGTAGCCGATGTCCTTGTTGCCTTCTCCCGTAACAACCAAATACTTACGGTGTTTGCCAAATTTGCTGGTAGTATCACCTATTCTGCTAGGTAGTCAGACCTCAGCTATTATCCAACTCTCCCAGTCCTGTGAGATGTGCACTGACCACTCCTGTGGCCTTTATTTCTGCAGTGCTTTTTGGTCTTTACCAGGTCACATAGTGCACAGAATGCAGTGCCTTCACAAGCCATCTGAGTCCAATGGCCTGGCTACTAGAACAATTTTCAGGAAGATGGGGGAAGCATGATTGAAAATTCATAGGCAGAGTGAGACATCAAACTCAGGCCTCCCGTGTTCAGGGTATTTCTTGGTGCTATTCAGTTGTTAATTGTACAAAAGCAGCAGTCACACCCTACTTCCCCAACTGTAAAAGAAGTGAGAAAGGAAGTCTGCTGTGGCAGGTTGTGGGCTAGGGCCAACAGAGTCATCAAGGAAGTTCCCCTTTGCCTTGGGTAGTGCAACCAGGGACTCATTTACAGCCTTTTGCACTTGTCAGCTTTCAGGAGCTTTTAGTGAGGTCCTCACTGTTCTGGTTCTTATGATTTCTAGTGCAAAGCACCAAACTTTCTTCAGGCATCACTAAAGTAATAAAAGCATCTAATGCAGAGTCTGGAAACCACCTTCAGTGCCAGAAACCCGGAGGCTTACATTGCAAAGACTAGCATGAAGCCCCTTTGTAGAACTAACCTTAGCTTCAGATCATTTATGGAGCCCTACTAATCCCAAATCTTTAAAAGAGCTTCTAATCTGCTCAGTGTATTGGATTCTTTGATCTGAAGGCATTAAACTCTATAGGCAATTACTAGCCCAGGGAGGTATTTATCTCTCTTATCAATGAAGATACGAAATGTTAATGAACAATGTATGTCAAATAGCAATTTGAAATCAGTAGGTTATTGTGAAAAAAATAGCTCCCAGCCCACACCTCTAAAGAGAAGAAAACCAATGCACCCTGAGTGATTCTGGTAACTAATAAAATATGTCCCACATGCTATAGTAAGACCTGTAGCAAGATCTCTATTTAATAAGGCCACACATTGAAAGGCAATATCAGCTTTATCCTAGGTGGCAGCTGTATTTATCAAAGCCAATGTCTGCAGAGTCAGAAACTACTTTTATTCTGCAAAAGCAATTATTCATTTATTCATTTGGGCCCTGACTATATTTTATCACTTGCACATTTGGCTGCATGAAATGTGATAGTTAGGTCTCAAGGATTCTAAAGCGCTGGCAAAGAATTCCCAACTATTAATGCTCTTTCAAAGGATTGCATAACCTTACCATGCCTCCAAAATTTTAATAATAAATATGATGGCATTGTTAGAAATATAAAAAAATACCTCAAGTCTGTGGCACATTCAGAAAAATAAGGGTCTCAGCATTAAAGCTGTTTAATACTGGTTCCTCCTTTGACCTCTCCAAAAGTGAAGCTTTTTTTCATGGGAGTAAGTCCTACCACTGGTAAGTGAAATTTTAATTTCTTCAAATAGACGGAATAAATACTTTTACTATCTCATTTCTAGATGCCTTTCTCTATCAGATTAAAATATTGGCTTAATTTTTTTTTTCCTAGCTAGCCCCTCAGGGAGTGAGACACCCAGTTACAGTCTAACCTGGACTATGGCTTTTTGCATCTAAACAAAACCTCTTTGACTTCTTTCATGGTCTTTGAAGAGACACAATGAAAAATAGCAGTCCTATTAGTTGTAGTTCTTGTTCTAAAGAAGATGATAGGTGAGTTAAAAATGCAACATTATCCAAAAGGAATATGTGCAAAAGTCTCTAGGTATGATTGAACAGAAGAGAGGGTAAGGAACCACTGTATAGGCACACACCTATAGAAAAGGTATAGCACTCAAAATGAATTGATAAACAAAAATTGTTTCAGGACCTTGCACCAACTCAAATGTTGAACAAAAATACAAGATAAAAACTACTGTCTATTTGAAGTCTAGAATAAGAAGGGACTTTCTAAATATCTCTGCAATTATAAAGTATTATCAAGTCAGATGAGCACTTGTAGGACATCCAATAGTACATGACCAGTTACCTACAGGGATTCAGGGTTTTGTGAATATTCCAGTGAAGAGGAAATATTTGAAAAAGATCAATGAAAAACCAAAAAACAAACAAACAAAAAAATCTACTGAGCATATGAAAATGCTGAGATACCAATTTGTAAATAGGATACATTTTCAGATAAATGGCAAAAAATATACCCATATCACAAAACCACAGCTGTCTAAATTTCAAGATTGTGTTATTGGAAGAAAAATTTGCTAGAATTTTTTTACATGGCTAAATAAATTATACTTCTCTATGTTGGAATTAGGACTACTGTGACTGGTTTGGGCAAAATGAAAGAAAACCCCCAAAATTTAGGGCTTGAAAGTCTGTCCAAATTTAATCTTGAACATCTGACTTTTACCAACCCAATAAAGTAACAGCATATAAGAATGAGAAAGTTTCTATAGTCTTGACAGAAGTTTTGCCAGTGCCATTAATAAAGCACAGTTTTACATGTTATAGCAATCATGATTTTTTAAAAAAATTCAGGAGCATTAAAGTATTTCTCTCGAGACTGTATATGAGTAATTTTTAAAGTATGCATTCGAGCTTTGCCTCTCTTCCTGTCCTGTGGAACTGAGGTCAACCCTGATGTAGTGAGGAGTGGCCCTAATTCTTGTTTACAGTGCTATGGACAGAACTTGATCTGCAGGGAATAAATATACTGTGGACTCCAAAGAGAGGGGGAAAAACAAGGCAAGCGGGGAATTGCACACATTTACAAATATCTCTGAAAACAAGTGATGATGCTGGGTGCAACTGAAAAAGTAACAAATTTTTAAAATTTTCTAGTATCAATGAAAGTCACTCTGAGAGTGCCTGGACAAAGAATGAGGTTCTGGAAGAAAATAAAATAAAAATGAAAATACGATCTTACCTTAAAGATGGAGACAAGGAAAGGCCAGGATATTAAAGACCTGGGCAGCTTAATTTTAACTCTTCAGAAACCAGGGAGGCAGGAAAGTGCCTAGATGAAAACACAGCAAGCAACATTCAAAATCAAGTTTTCAAGACTAAATTATGTCAAGTCTCTGTACTTTCCTTGCAGAAGCAGGTAACAGGCCATGAAGGTAGAGGAAGAGCAGTAAATATACATGTAGAGAGAATTTGGTAAGACTTTGGCACTGCTGTACAAGCTGACTGTGAAAACATGGATCAGATAACAGAAATGGCAAACTGTGTAGAAACCTGTATTAAGAGCATGATTATCAAGGACTCACTCTTAAAACAGAAGGATGTAGCAAATAGATCTGTTTAGGTCCAGTAGGTCCTGAACAACACAGTGTTTCCACTAACAGCCTGGAAAATGGAATGAAGAGCTTGCTAATGACATCCATGCAGAGCACCAGGCTCCGTCTGGCCGCAAGCAGATTGGGGAACAGATTTCAAACTCGAAGTGACTGTGACAGACAGGTTTCACTCCACTGAAGGCAGGTGCAAGTTCTTCCACCTTAGGCAAGAGTAATGAACTAAATGAACCTGAGTGGGAAAGAGCTGGAAGAGAGGGCAGACTGCCAGACACGAACCAGAGGTGAAAAACACCAACACAAATTCTGACTTTAACAAAGTTATAATCCATGAGACAGGTGGAATGACTTGTTCTGAATCTGCTGGAATTATTGAAACCTCGCTAGCTCCCAGAAGACATTGATTCATTAGAAAAAGATCCAGAGACTGAGAATGACCAGCAGTCTCAAAAGGGTGACTTATAAGAAAGATGGAGAGATCGAAAATGATTTAACTTTTCCATTTAGAGAAAATTTCCCACATTCACATATACATTTGCTCTTTTAGCTGCATAATTTTATCAGCCATGGGGAGGACATTTATAATAGTAAAAACTACTACAATTTTTTTATTACGACTAACCTTTTCTACTTCTCTTCTTAGTTTACATTTTTTAGTTGTGGCAAAATGTGTGAATACCCTGTCACAAAAGATTAAAACAAAAATGGCAAGCAAAAAGACTGAGGTATATTTTCACATCTCATAATTGCTAAGTATGAATTTTTTGATAGTCTGAGATTCACAGAGCTGGAAAAAGCCTTTATTTCACTTTTTGGAATGTATGGCCCAAGTTCTTTGGGTAGTAAAAATTCTTGTATCTCCATTGCCCTAACCTACTAGGAAAAAACAAGATAAATAACATGTATTCATTTATTAATGGTCCTTGCTTGCATAAGTAAAAAGCTTTATATAATTAAGATCCTTGTATATTTTTGTTTCAAACGAGAAAAATAAAATTAAAGTTGCTGGGATAAAAACACAGAAAGAATCATTGAGCTGTATTTGGCATCGGGTAACTTAGAAGAACGTGATGCTACATCTTCATGAAGTAATTTTCAAATTATTATCACTAAACTGGACTAAATAACTGCTGCTGCACTTGGACTTACAGAAAGGAGTAGAAACACTGAGTATAGGTCCTTTTCATCTTGTGCAGACCCCCTGAGGATGCTGTCTCTTTCATTTATACTTTGGCAGATCTTGTCATGCCAATGAAATGTTACTGCTTGAGTTGAACTGAGCAATGCACTTTGCCATCCATGAAGGATTAAACAAGTGTAGAGCATTTATGAAGACATCCAGTTGCTACTGGAGCCCATCTGTACTGGACATTTCCTAAATATTTTGGATCAGCTGGAATTTGGTAGCAGGCCGGAGGCAGGAGCAGTAGATCATCTGTTATCACAATCTGGTTGCAAATCCTTTGCTATAAATGGTTTCCTCTGATGATGCTCTAGCTGTAGGAAGAGAATGCAGCTGAACAGATATTCCCAGAACGACACTGACTCCCTGCACCCATGTATGTCCCTAGAGCGAGACCACACACTGATTTCCGATCTGGGCCTTAGGATGAGTTGTGAGTTCCGCAGGACTAGCCCAATATAAGTTTGCTTCCCCAAGAAGATTTTAAAAAAAACTCCCATTAATTTCCTTGCAGGAAAACCGTGGTTACAAGTACACAATTTGTGTAAAAAAGCCTTACCATTTATTAGAGTCATTTATATGTCCCCCTAGTTTCCACACAATTATAAAATTCCTGAGGGACAGAGAACAAATGCGATTGTCATAGGCCATAAAGTGCTCTGAACTCAGTAGAGTGAATCTCAATAGGTGTGAAAAATATGGAACTTTGTAGCACAGTAGAATATATGGTAAAATCAGCAGTTCCATTTTTTTACTGCATAAGCTATCTGACACTATGCTCTGTAGATGTTTTTTTCAAAACAGATATTGTGACTTTCTCTGCACTGACTAAATTAATCCTCCTAATCTGATGGTTGTTCTGATCCTCTGAGGAGAGGACTAAATTAATAAAATCACTCCTCCAGTGTTTCCCTGTTATTCTTGCAATCCATCTGATTCTAGGGATCAAAGCAGAGGAAGCACAGGGCTCCAAATAAACACGACTGAATATTTCTCTGAAAGTCCTTTGCTGTCTCTTTTTTGGTGATTCTTACACTTAGCACCAAACCAGGGAAGGAAAAAAAGCACTGTCATTTCTGTTTTACCAGTGTATTTCATTTATGCGTATATTTCTATCACTCACATAACTGTGACTTTTCTGGCAATAATTACTTGGTCAAGACATCCGTGATCCACATCATCAGCACACTGCAGATCATCAGTCTTTACTAATGGAAACATGTACATAATACATTGATTATTCATGACCTGCTTCAATGAAGACTTTGTGGACACATTTTTCCATTAAGCAAATGGATTCATGGCTCATTTGGATTAGACATATAACTTCATCCTTATTAAAGTGATTGGTTTCTATCTGCCTCCCTTTCCTCCATGAATTCAAAACCCCCACATATACTTTTACATTTTTAATTTCTCTCCCACTAACCTTCCCCTCTGTTTATCAGACAGATTACCCTTCTTTGTCTTTCTCAGCACTGTAGATTTCTATCTGAACTTAATCTTTATTTTTTTAATTTTTGAATTTTAAATGACCTTAAATTTTAAATTATCTTGAATTTTAAATCAATTTGAAAAAATAGGTATATCATTGGATCTTTCTACTCCTGTAATAATTCCCACAAATCTAATGTTTTCTACATCTTCACCTGACTACCTGCATCCTTCCCTGTTAATTATCCTATTTCTTCACCTCCCACTCTTCCACTTTTTGCTCTACTTCTCCATTCACACCTATGTTTCTTAATCTCTCTCTGGAATCCTTTATTTATTATAGCAGCACAAACATTCTACACAATGTGCCATTCCATGTTTTCCTTAGTGACCAGATTCTCAGTTAAATTTCCGACTCTAAATTATTCACAAACATGACTTGTTCCCAGTTTAAAAGTGGGAAAATACAGACATCTTAGACAAGTATACCTCAAACAGCTTTCATGTTGGTAGTTCTTCCCTCCCTTATGCATTATTCTCTAGAAGTCTGTGCTGTCTTTTCTTTCCACATTTTTCTCCTGTTCTGATTATGCAAATCTTTCCGTCTGCCTCCTTCAGTTTTGTGTCACCTAACTTGCTTTCTATCCAAAATATTATCTCCTTGATGTCAGAGACTTAACATTGTCAGACACCTCGGGTGCTTACCAGCCTTTTTTTATCCTCAGAAGTGGATATCCAAAGAATCTAAATGTTTCAGGTTATTTCTGTTATCTCTGTGTTTGCTTGTGTCTTCATTTGGAAGGTAGGTAATCCCTCACCTCTCCATACCTCCGCTTATTTGACGTTTGGCCTCACTTCCCATCTTATTATTTCCAGAAGGCCTCTGTTGTATGGACACATCTCATCGTACTCTGTCAGCTTCATAGAACAATTTTAAATTCTCCCGTCATCCTCTCCTATGTGCCGTTCTTGGTACTTCCTTTGCTATCAGATTGCATTTCCTTAACTCCCTGGTCTAGTTAACTGAAACTACATATTCATTTCTGTGTGTTAAATCCAAACTCCTTTTCTCTTTTCTACATTTTATTATTTTCTATATATTTATCCAATTTAAAATCTTCTAATCAGAAGATTTTGGCATCAGTTGAAGATTCTAAAATGCTGTCAAATAGGAAACACACCCATCATATTTCCTCACTAGATTTTTGGTCCTCAGAAACCTTTAGCTTTCTAGGTGCTCTCTAATATATTCACATAACATTTTAAAGAATAAATTAGGCAAAATAGCCGTGAGTACTGTTGATAACAAAAGTCAGTGACCCCTAATGACTGTCCACAGGCACATATCTATTGCTTGCTCAAGCTGTAGCAACGTCACTTGGGCTGTAACACTGGAGTAACATTGTCCAATATTTGAGTTGACATCTCTATGGTACTTGTAGCAGTAATATATTCATCCTATTGGGGAGTATGTATACGTTCTGCACAGATGGCTGTGTGTTCACTATATGTTCTTTTTCCATATAGGCTTATAAACCTGTAATCATTGACGAGAAAGGGCTGAGTCTAGAGAGGATTCAGAACACGAGTTAATCTTGACTCTGAATCACCTATTAAATTAGACTCCTAAAATTAGTTTGGGTAAACATTATGAACAGGGTTTCAGGAAGACAATTGTACTTGCGAATATTTAAGGAAGAACATATTTAAAGGCCTGCAGGGAGAATCATAATTAGAAACTTACTACATCTGAAGAACTATGAGAATATTTGCTGAAAAAAAGAGATGCTCGTAGAGAAGACAGTTCTTTCTTAGGATGTCTTACTCCTAGTGATAGATGTCAAATAACTGGATTAAAAGCAATCTTTATATTTGCCTGCTCTAAAACTTTTTGAATGAAAATATCGAATTAAGTATTAGATGCTATCAAAGTTTGTGAGTTTAAGAAACCTTAATTAATGTCAGCAGAAAACTTTCCCACAGAAAAATGTCAACGCTTTCATTTCTCTCTTGAATTGATCTCACTCTTATGCAGGAAATGGCAGAATATCTAAATATAAATGTATAAATATTGACAATTTTCAAAGTTTTTTTTTCATCCAACACCTAATGAAAGTGAATGACAGTGACTTCATGAGTTCTAAGCAGTCCTAGAGGGGCTTTCTCATCTCTGCTATGTAGCCTGATGAAGTTCTAACATTTCCAATATGCATCAGGTGAATAATCTTCTCTCATGAAATCGAGTATATTAAAGAATGACTAGTCTTTGAAGTTTTGTGATACCCTAATGATGTTTGTAATATTAGTGCTTAATCAGGATGCCACTAATAAACACATATCTAATGCTACTTTTAGTAAACAGTTATGTGAAATAAAATATGATACATGTGTCAATTAGCTCTTCAAAAATGATGGATGTATTTGAAGCAGAAATAGAACTCAGGTTATTTTTTTCTACAAGATGATGAATATTTGTCCTTTAATTATTTTGCTAAATAGTTTATATCTATGCGTCAGGCCTTTGCAAGAAACGGTTTCTGATGAGAAAAACTATAGACGGTTGCTTGAAATTTACTTACAAATTATGTGGAAAAAAAATTACTTAAGATAAGTTGGCAATTCTCACTGCTTTGCTTTTTTCTTTATCATTTCATATAAAACTTTCCTCTGCAGATGACTTCTTAGGTCAGAATCTCATAAAAATCTTTCTCTTCTTAAGGTTGCAGAGCACAGCCTGAAGACCAGAGGGCCTGAATGTACCTTAAAGATTCAAAATTAGAAAGCCAGGGCAAAAGATCCCGAATTTATTTTATCATTCCGAGCTTATCCTCTGTGACTGTTGTTAATATAGTGTTTCTATGTCCCCTAAAGCATGACCACTGACAGTGACACCGTAACTGGCTGCATGGCTTCACTCCTGAACTTGGACACGCACAATCAGACTTTGAACTGGACTAAATGCCCCCTTGAGAACTTGAGAAAAACTGCAGTCGCAGGTAAGCACTGCAGGCCTTTTAGAGTGTGGGGACTGGAAAGAAGGTAGGGGTGTGCTCTGTATGAGAAAAGTGACCTGGGTAGAAGAACCAGAAGAAACACGCAAGGACCTTGCCTTTTCAACTCGCCCAGCATCACTGACTTTGTGGAGTAGGTTCAGGAGTTGCATTGGTGATATTTAATAGTCAAATAACCTTTGAAAGAGATTCTATCTTTAAAGAGCATTTTTATTATATCCCTGAAATAGTGACCTTCTGGTTTTGGTGCAGGCAGATATAGGGGGTGGGTGCACTTGATAAATATTATTTTGATTTTTTTAATTTCTGCAGTTGTTGCTTTGATTTTTTAAATTTCTGCAGTTGTTGCTTTGTTTTCAAATATTGTCATGTTTTCTTGTACATTTGGTACAGAGATATTGTGTAAAAGAAAAGAAGTTTAGTCTGAGTGAAATGTGTTTTGGAAAGGTGGCATGCTGGCATGCATATACTTATGTTTAGAAATTACTCTAATTTGAACAGACTGCCTTGATATTACATCAGTAAAAAGTAACACTGAAGAGACAGAATGATATTACTTCGCCAAGTTTCAGAAAAAAATGTAAGCAATCTGTTTCCTATTACTGACGATTGAATTTGTAGATATTAATTAGCTGTGCAAATATTTCTGTGCTTTTTCCCTAAACTGCTGTTTTAACATTTCCTAGAGGAATCACACTGAAGTTCTGAAAAGTTTGTAGATCATTCATTTTGGAAAATCATTTTACGACTCATTAAAATGCTTCTGAAGTTCTCCGCATGCAGTATCACACTGTTAAAAATGGCCACAGTCTGTATGCCTTTAAAATAAGGGGAAATGTTTTCCTCATTCACAGCATTTTTTTATTTTCTCTCTTAGAGTTTCTCTTGGTAGATATGCTTATCTGGGCATGACATGCACATCTGTTTATGCATGTGTGTATATATA
>VZTA01012985.1:5455-29604 GCA_013398855.1 Mohoua ochrocephala
CACAGAACTGACTGTAATGAACATACAGCTAAACAGTCTGTTTTGTTAATTCATTAATCTTGTATGAAGGCCTTCTGAGTTTTGTTCAGGATGAAACCTTTGGTGGTAGATCCGTACAAGTGTAGCACATAAAATTTCTTTTGCATTTCAGTCAATCAGTGGAGGTGACCTTATCTCAGCTGCACAAAGCAGTTCATGGGTAAAAGTTCTCTTTGCTGTACTACATCATAAAGTTAATTCTGGGTTCCTTTAAGACAAACTGAGAGGAGGTCAAAAACTTTAACTGTGAACATTTAGGATCACTAGTTGCTTCATCAGTTTAACCTTCCTAATCCAAATCCTCTTCAGATTGGCTGGTATTTTACAGTTTAGAGAAAGAAACTTCCTGGTGTGTAGTTATGCATTAATTCTCTCCATGTCACAGTTCCCTCTTGTCTTTCATTTTGAATATTTGATATCCTATCACAGCATCATATAATTCACAGAATCACAGAATCATCAAGGTTGGAAGAGACCTTCAAGATTATCCAGTCCAACCATCTACCAAGCACCACCATAACTACCCCTAAACCATATCCCCAGGTGCCACATCCAGATGCCTCTTGAGCACTTGCTGAGATGGTGACTCCATCACCTCCCCAGGGACTTTGTTCAAATGTCTAACCAATCTTTAGGTTAATTTTTTTTCCCTAATATCTAATCTGAGCCTTCTCTGGCACAACTTGAGGCTATTTCCTCTTGAGACATGACAGAAGAGAAAGACACCCACATTTCACATTTTTTTCTGACATAATTGTAAGTATGTATATTTAAAATTTTTGAATAAATCTTAGAACTTTTAAAAGCTGTGTAACTAATAGTGAAAAGAAAAAAAAGGGTTTGTTTTTGAAGCCTGCTAGTTCCCAGTTTTGTCTTCTTTAGTGAACCATGAGGAAAACCTTTTTCAGTATCAATACTTATATAATCAAGTTGAAAATAACTTTAAACTAAGATCCATAGGAAACACATACTTTGACCCACATTTTAGTCAGGTAGCAGTGGACAGGGGTCAAAAACAAAGGATGCAGAATGATGGGCACATGGGTGACATCAGAAATGATAAAGCAAGGTGAAAGCATACCTGCCTCAAGTCAGCCTGGGACACAAGCAGGGGTCACAGAAGAGCAACCTTGTTGCAGTAACTGAGACGTGGTAGGACAGCTTACATGGCTGGAGCGTAACAAAGGATGCATGCAAAGTTCTCAGAAGACAAAGTTGCAGAATGGGCCGGTCGAGAGTTTGTGGATCAGGATCAGAGAACAGGGAACCCATATCGTCTATCTGTCACACGCCGGTGGTTAAGGGTGAGGAAATGTGTGAATTGTTCTTTAAAGAGCTCAAGGAAGTCTCTAATTCACACACTCTAGTTCTCATCCACTTTAACCTTCCTGTTACTTGTTAAAAAGACAATAGGGCAGGATGAAAACTGCAAAGATTTCAGAAGATCTTAAAGAATCCATGCCTGCATTCCACTGCAAGATTTATTCCCACTAGGTAATTGTCCAGATAGTTTTTAAAAACCTTCCCACTTTCCGAATGTAGTGGTTTTCTATATTTTGTATTTAATATTATTAGAAAGGACTTTTATAATTTACTCCACATATATTTTTCCCACTAAAATTTAAACATACTTTCCCTACACCCCATATATACTTTTGCACCTATGCACATGAGAAACCAAGTATTTTCTTCCTCTTTGCAACTTCCTTTTACATATTTAGTTTTGGTCTTTAACTACTATAATACTAATGCTATCTTACTTCACAACTCATGAGGCCACTAGGAATGTTTGCTAATTTCCTTTTGATTGTTTTTAACTTATCCATTCTTTCTTTTGAAATATTGGGCCCCGATTAGCAAAGATACCTGAGAATTTTTGTGCTTCATGGATCACGGCTCGTAGTTACAGCATGCTCTTTCTGGTCTCTGGATGTGTCCAGTTATTCACCTAGTTAATCTGTGAGGGTTATTTTAATTCTTGTCCCACTTTTTAAATAATTTTCTGGCTTTTAATAATGCAGTTATGCATAAGTCATAGTGTAAGATTAATAACTCCAGGGTGCCGTCATCTTCCTAGTTTAATTGCAAATGAAAAATGTTTTGGTTTTAGTTTTCTTGTTGATTGGTTGGTTGGTTGGGTTTGTTTGGGTTTTTTCTCAAAACATTAATTGTTGAATTTCAGGTAGATGGGCAAAGCTTTTATCCTTCTGTATTGTCCATGGAATGAAGCACTCGTGGTAAGGCACAAATAAAAGGGCTTCAGCAGACAAATTTGGCCAAAGTCCCAGAATAATATGGTGTTTATTTACTGCAATCTATAAATCTCTATGCTGGCCAAAAATGTGGTGTCAGATTCCAATTTTCTAACTACCTGAAGTAAAAAGCAAAGTGCATGCATCTACAGGAAAAATACTGCGGTTTAACTCTTCATTTACTCTTATTTCATTTAATACAAACACTGAAAAAATAATATTTGGAGATTTAGTCCTCCTGCATCTTTGGGCATGAAGTGAAAATTCTGAGGTAGTGGTTACTTCATGTCAAACTGAAAGAATGACAAAAATTATTTATTATTTTCTGCCTTTGTTAATCTGAACATGATTAAAAAAGCAGAGGTTTATTAGTAACAGTAATGATTGTAACTTCATGAGCAAACCTTTGGGAATTTTACTTTAATTGGAGATGAAAGGTCAAAGGGTTTCTGTCATTTATCCAAGTCGTAGCTATTATCCATACGCCAAGCATTTATAAAGTGTTTCGTTTCTATCACCACTAGGAATACCAAAGACTGAAGTCCAATTTCATAATCATTAACAAACACCAGCTTTCCATAACCTGAGTAAATTAAATTAAAATGACTCATACTTACTGAGCTAGGGTTTATCACCTATAAATGGTACAGCAAATGGATTGAGAGCACTCCTTCACTGAAGGGAGAAAGCAGAAGAATGGACAGCACAATAACCAATAGCTGGCTCTCTGGATTCTCAAAGTACAATAATGACAGTTTTTCTCTTTCCTAATTCCCTGACAGGGAAGTCAGTTCTTTCCAGATAACATGCAGTTATGCATTAGTCATAGTATAAGATTAATAACTCCAGGGTGCTGTCATCTTCCTTGTTTAATTGCAAAGCTGCATTTAAAACACAGCTAAGTCAGCAAAGGGACTTGCCAACCATTTGCTCTTTCTAAGTGTTCCAGGCAGCCACAGTAGGTCCTGTTGTGTCTGGGTGCACGGTGACTTCATTATCCTCTTTTGCAGGTAACTGGAGCTGCTTAAGTAAGCTTGAGTTGTGTAAGAAGAACAAGTATATATAACAGCTATGTGTGTCTGTAGAAAAATTCCTACTATTTAAAGAGACCTCTTAAAAGGGACTTTGGTCTCCCATTCTGCAAATTTATGACTCGCTTTCTGAGTCTGTAAACTCTTGCCTTAAATTAAAGGCAGCCTTATATGTCTCACACTCAGGCACAGTTTGATGGCACTTTTGGGAACTATTTTTCATGTTATTACAGGTTTAACATTTTATCAGTCTTGGACAGTTTTTTGTTGTTGGGTTTTTTTCTTTTTTTAATAAATAGAAATGTACTCAACTATAATCAGAAAACAAAATATAGATTCAACATATGGTAAACGTGTTCATGGCTCCTTTCACTTATTTTTCCTGGAAGAGTGGCTGGATATTTCAGTCATGTATAGTCGACACAGTAAGGTGTGTTTCATTTCACTTTCTAACGGCCTTATAATTATCAGATGAAAGATATTATAAATTAGATATTTTCAATAAATATGTGGGACACAACCTGATTACTATAATTCTGTTATTTTTACTTCTGTAGGTACCAATTAAAAGGCATTTCCTTCTCTGTGCTAAGGATAATTCTCTTAAATTTAAATCAAAAAGAAGTCCCTCCCAAATTCCTTTACCAATGCAGCTGTTTGCACACAATATAATCAGTTCATTAGCAAAATAGAGAAAAAAACACCAACCATCTTAATGATTTTTTAACATTATTTTTCTCAATTTCATTCCCAATAGTGACACATTTTTCTTTTTGTCCAAAAAGCCTTGGTAAACCAACCATCTTAATGATTTTTTAACATTATTTTTCTCAATTTCATTCCCAATAGTGACACATTTTTCTTTTTGTGCAAAAAGCCTTGGTAAACCAGGTATTTCTTTTCACCTACGTAGTAATTTCCCACTGTTATTTTAAGAAGTGTAGTTATCAAAGAGACCAGAGTACACTCCATGCTTCTTGGACTGAATTTCAAACATTTCAGGATGATAATTTTATCCATTTATTTTGTGTAAGAATAAAGAAACTGCATCTAAGACTGAGATTTTCTACACTTTGAAAAGTTTATGATAGTTTTCAATGGCTTTTCTGTGGTGAACCTATCCATTCATAATTTCATAAAAGTACAGGTGCTTAAGACATTTGTAAGCAAGTTATTTCTATTCTTCAGTAAGAATTTTTCCTTACACCCCTAGTTATTTGTATTTGGAAATTAAACTACTATACGACATTCCAACAATGTAGTGGGTAAGTGTATGAATTTAGACCTCCACAAAATTTAACTATGCAAGTAGTTTCCTTGGACAGACATTGATTTTAGTATCTCTTCTAGTAGCATTAAAAAGCTAAAAAGAAGCTAAGGAAATAGGTTTCATATATCTCAGAGTCTAAGAACCATAGCAGGAATGTGTTTTTTAACCAAACCTTTTCTACATTTTTGTGGTTTTGGTTTTTTTTTGGAATGTGGTATTAAAAACCTTGAGCACTCAATGAAAATTTTTTCTCTCATTTCTAAAACAAGAAAAAGTATTATTAGTGATGTACAATGAATTTACATTGTAAAAATGTAAATATATATTAACGGACTTCTAGGTTATAACTGCCACACTTTGGATCATTTGCTGAAGCACATGAATTTTTTTCTGGGGGTTTGGAGTTTTCCACATTAGTCAAGCTATCCACTGCCCCTGCTGCTTACCAGGTTATGTTTAGCTGGTCTTTTAGTGCTCTGTTACTCTTAAAAACAGCATTAGCATGTGCCAAACATGATATCTGACTTTTTCTCTGAATTGTGACTCTCCTTAAAGCAATCATATAGCTATGTAAGGGAATATTCATGTTCTTGCCATGCCAAGCTTCCTGCTGATAGCCTTTAGTTTTGACTGTCAATTTCTTTCTGCATCATTATTGACCAAATATATTTTAAATAGTACATAAGCTACCAGGACATTATCAAAATGCAAAAACATGCAGCTACATATCAGTTAAAAACAGCATAAGGTGAAATTTCCATATAATATAGATGTGTTGAGGGGGTAAGGAGAGATTTTTCAGAATATCTTTTTCTTTGCCTCAATGCATTGACACAGTACTTGGTGCAGAGATGTATCCTTCTCAACTATCCTGGAAGAAGCTTCTTTCAGTATCTAGGTATTGTAGAGCCTTGCTGTCTGTGCCCCTCTACCACCTCCCTGGGAAGCTTATTCCAAAGCCTGACAACTCCTCGCATGAAGAAATTTTTCCTAATAGCCAATCTAAACCTCCTCTGGTGCAACTTGAGAAAATTTCCTCTTGTCCTATCTCTTGTTACCTGAGAGAAGAAACCAACAGCCACCTCACTACAACTTTCCTTTCTGCTACTGGAGGGAGTGATAAGGTCTGCCCTGAGCCTCCTTTTCTCCAGGCTAAACACCCCCAGCTCTCTCAGCTGCTCCTCATCAGACTTGTGCTCCAGTCCCTTCACCAGCTCCAGTCCCTTCACCAGCCCTTCTCTGGGCTCCAGCCCGCCAATGTCTTTATTGCAGTGAGAGGCCCAGAACTTAACACAGGATTCGAGGTGTGACCTCACCAATGCCGAGTACAGGGGGACAATCCCTGCCCTGGTCCTGCTGGCCACACTACTGCTGATACAGGCCAGGATGCCACTGGCCTTCTTGGCCACCTAGGCTCACTGCTGGATCATGTTCAGCCACTGTCCAACCAACGCCCTCAGGTCCTTTTCCACCAGGAACCTTTCCAGCCACTTCCTCAAGTTCCAGTGAACAGAATGGTGATGGTAAGGAGCAAAAAAAGTAAGAGGGAGTGGACAAGACCAAGGGATTCAAAGGATTATGCTACAACAGAGATACTGTGCTCCTGGGGAGGGTTAATAGCATTACACATGCTATTTTGGTAAACAAAGACTTCTTCTAGGAAGCCCACTACCTGACTTTCCTTTTAGTAAAAATCTATATTAATTCTGTATATTGGATCCATGGTCCCTTTTTCCATCCTACCTTTTACAGAACTCCTAAGATGATTCTGGAAAAGTGTATATAAATCCAGGATAATATGCATCTGCACACAAACCTGTCTTTCAGAAGTGTAGTTTTCAAGCATTCATTCTATCAAATTTCTGCCTCTCAACTCTGGAGGTATCCACAAGAAATGCAAGAAATTGCTTTAATTATTATGGGCTAATGTTGCTTTACAAACAGTATTTCTTCAACAGCAGTAATCTAATTCTTAAGATTCCAGAATAATTTCTAAGTTTGGTAAGTGAGGGGAATTGCAGTTTTTCCAGGCTCAGTTTACTGGAAAAGCTACAGGGTAATCTGGTTTTTCAGTATCTTCCTCAGTCTGTGATGGCACATTTTTGTTTACATGCCTTGTTTCTCCATTATGAATACTACCTCTGCTCGCCTTAGATAAATTGGTTGACCAAAGGTTCATATGGGCATAGAAGAGCCAGAAAAATGTGTCATGGATCATGAAGTGCTAAGCCTGCCACTGCATGTTAATTCTGTTTGTTTTGTGCTGTGGCATATAGCCTTACAACCACTCTAATTTCAATTATCTTTGGATTATATTTGTTTGTGTCTCATGTCTACCCTGCTGTTTGTAAGACTACCTGCCATTTTGAACAAGGATGTTATAATGATCTAGCTATTAGCCAAATAATTTTCTCTCAGACATAAATTCCAATGCTGCATATTATCCGCTTTGTGCCAGCACTCTGGAAGTGGTTTACAGACAATAGTGATTTTGTAGCCCTCTAGTCCAAGAATAAATTAATGCATAATCTGCAAAATGTCAGCACAGGAGTTGGCAGGCTTAGTAGATTCTGCTGCATTTCAGCCATTTTCTGGCTAGGGTAGTACATAGAAGGTCCAATTAAGAGATTTGCTAAATGTGTACAAATAATTACACTAACAGCTCCCTTTTCCATCATCCCCAGTATTTCACTCTTCCAATCTTTCTAAAGATCAGACTTTTTCCTTCATTTTTGTGCAATCATTTGCATAACAGTCTGAAAGATCTATGGTCCAAATCAAGGAGCTGCTAGAAAAGAGCTTTGCCATCAATATTTAGATACATTTGAACAATGGCTTGAAATTTATCAGCAATTCTATTATGCTAAGAGAACACATTTTATTTCTGGACATTGATCAGATATCTCTGTTAGGCAAAAGCTTTCAGTCAGTGGATAAATATTACACACATTTCTAGAAAAATGTGTAAAAAGTGAAGATATAAATATAAGCATTAAGATCCTACAAACAATGAAATTTCACTAAGTTAATGATGTCTGTCATATACCTTGTATATTTAGGAAAGAACACGGAATTCTGGGACACAAATGCATTTGTTCCTCTCCCTGTCATCTATTTATTTATGGAGTTCTGAAGATAAACTGTTCATGTCTAATTATAACATTTGTCATAGCTACCTCCAAAGATTTCACGTTGTTAAACTACCATTCCGTCTTTGTATCAAAGTCTAAAGCAAATCCAAAGAGCAAATGAAGATAAATGAACTGATTAAGTCACAGACACTTCTAGCAGGTAGGTAAACAGTCAACACACAGTTTTCAAGGTCTCGTAATAGCCCAGGTGCCCAGAGGCTGCAAACCGTGGTGAAATTTATTTTGTAACTATAGATTAAAAACTCTGAAAACAATTGACAGTATTTAATGTGAACAAATATTTGACAAGTAAAGGGGGCCTATGCAAACTGAAGCCTTATGCAGAATCTGAAAATGACGAGCATATAAAGACTGTTTTGCCGAGCTGGCTAATGAGGACAAGTATGAAAGTCCATCTAAGAATAAGACTGATGCACAGGCTACTCCAAAGAAAGAAGGAAAGGAACGCAGGATAGTGTTCTCTCAAGGCATAGGCATCAGACATCTACTTGTAAGTGCCTGGAAGTTGGTATGTGTTGTTTTTCAGGACTCAAATCCACTGGCAGCAATTTTAGGTTCAGTGTGGATGATAGGGTGTTTTTCATACAGGAAGCAAATCTAAAATTTTGTACATGCACATGTGTACATGCAGATTATTTCTTCTACTGAATATTCAGATAGATGAACTAGAGTATTCTCACTGAGGTCCTATTAAAAAAAAAAAAAAGCTGCAGTGTTTGCATAGATTGTCTTTATACCAAATGTGTCAGATGGCTGGGTGTAATTTAGCTTGAATAGATTTAGGAGGTTTTTTATAGGGTCACTTGGAACATTTTATATCCTATTGCTTCTTTAAAAATGGATTTTTTTAATCTATATTACTTACTTTCTTATTTTTTAATATATTTAAATATATTTTTATATATTTAAAATGTGAAAAGTAGAGTTGGGGTAAGTCAACCAAAAACATTATCTTGTCCTTCTGTGTAGGGTAGTTTCATGTTATATTGTTCTTCTTTTTATGAAATTTATCCCGTGTCCTTCTTTGGCAATATAAGTGCGGAATGAAGTGAAGATCTGTACTTGAAAAATGAAACAAATTGTTGCTAAACAATTAGGAAGCATTATGTGATCACCAGTTCTCTAGAGGATTCTATCCAGCACACTGGCAGGGTTTCCATGGAAACAAGAACACTATTAAAGACTCCAAAAAGTCCTGTCTTTCTCCGGTTTGTCCCCTTTCATCTTTTTTAGGTAGTTTGTGTTGTGCATAAGCATTTAATTTTGAATCGTGCAATAAATGAAACGATATAATCCTCTCATTAAATGGAATATATTCTTTTCTACAATAAGCTCTGAAATTCTGTGGATCTTGAGCTGCTGTCCTAATTTTAGGCAGTTTTACATTAAGGGGAATTGACTATTTGTTTACTGAGAGTGAATGAGAAATGTGACCTTGACTGCTATTTTTCTGTATGCTTATTCTTTCTAGTAGCTTTAAGAAAAAAGAAAAAAAGAAAAGCGAGAACCCATGGCATGGGCATGTGACTTTCATCAGCCTACTAACTTGCCTATTCTTTATCTGAATTTCCATAGTTCTTAAAGAATACTAACACTCAGAGTGTGAGGTTTCTTTCCTGGACTGAAATGTTTGCATTTAAACATTTCTGCTGGGCTCTGAACTGTGTATGCAATTGAGACGTTTATTGACAACTGCAGAGAAATCATACTTGCAAAAATACAATGTTTAGCTGAGAAAACATTTTAATGAAAGATTCATTCAACAGGACAGCAGTATATACATTGTTAAATCTATCTTTGTAATGGAAATGAAACTGTGTTATCTTACTAACAGAAGCATCATGTTCTGTTCTGGGGTTTTCGAAAAATAGAGATTAAGTAAAACTGGTTTGTTTTCTTTTCCATTTCTCAAATGTCCCTTTCTTCTCATGATAATTCATTTTCATATTATATGGCTAATTCACATTTAAAACCACATAACATTTTTAATTCATTTTATGGCAGTTCTCAAAATTTTTAGTATTTAGGAATACTGTTAGATGACCATAGAGTTGAACAGCCAACAGCCAAGTACGATCAACTTAAGTGAAGTTACAAAGCAGAATGGCGTTTAGCTATATTTGGAATAGACAGGATGAGAGGGATTCCTGCAAGCATCTTCAGTACAGAAGTCTACATGTTCGCTTCATTTTTATATTTTTAAGGCCACAACAGAGAATAAAACACTTACGGTCCCTCTTATGTTCTTTGGTCAAAGAAATCGTAGATTTGTGATATTGTGTAGGTTGGAAGGGGCCTCAGGAGGCCTTCTGTCCACAGCAAGGTCAACTGCAATAAATTCCTTGGGCCAATATCTACTTGCAGTATCTTCAAAGATGGATATACTGTCTCTAGAGACTGTCCCTGGGCCCCTGTTTGAGCATCTGACCTCAATCACGGAAAATTCCTTTTTCCGTACATTGAATCTGAATTTCACATGTTTCAGTTTATGTTCATTCTCTCTTGTCCTTTGCTATTTATCTTTCAGAAGAAATTGGCTCTATGTTCTCAGTACTTTCCCATTAGGTAATTGAAGACAACAGTGAGGTGCCCCATAAATCTTTTCTCCAACCCGAATATACCCATTTTTTTCAGCTTCTCCTCTAGTCATATGCTCCACCTCCCAAATCATTGTGGCAACCTTCTACTTGACTCTGTCAAGTATGCCTTTGTCTTTCCTGTTGTGGTGGGCTGATCCTGGCTGGATGTCAGGTGCTCACCAAGCTGCTCTATCACTCCCTCTTCTCAGCTGGGCAGGTGAGAGGAAATCTAACAAAAAGCTTATGGACCCAGATGATAACAGGAGGAGATCACTCAGGATTACTGTCACTGGCAAAATAAACTCGACTTGGGGAAATTAGTTTATTACCAATGAAATTTGGGTAGGATAATGAGAAACAAAATCAAATATTAAAATGCTTTCCCCCCACTCCTCCCTTTTCCCCTAATTTACTCATGATTTTCTCTACCTCCTCCACCAAAACAGTGCAGGGATGACACAGAATGGGGGTTGATGCCACTCCATCACACGTTGTCTCTGCCATTCCTTCCTCCTCATGGGCAGGACTCCTCAGACTCTTCCTCTGCTCCAGGGTGAGGTCCCTCCCGTGGGAGAGAGTCCTCAAAATCTTCTCCAGACTGAATCATTCACATATGCTGCAGTTCTTCATGAACTGCTCCACCACGGGTCTCTTCCATGGGGCGCAGTCCTTAAGGAACAGACTGCTCCAGTGTGGGATTTCCCATGGGGTCACGAGTCCTAACAGCAAACCTGCTCCTGTGGGCTTCTCTCTCTATGAGGCCACAGGTTCTGCTAGGAGCCTACTTCAGTACAGGGCTCCCACGGAGCCAAGTCTCCTTCAGGTGCATCCACCTGCTCCAGTATGAGGTTCTCCAGAGGCTGCAGGTGGATATCTGCTCCATCGTGGACCTCCATGAGGTCCAGCCTGCCTGACCAGGGTCTTCACCACAGACTGCAGGAAAGCTCTGCTGTGGTGTCTGAAGCACTTTCTCCCCCTCCTTTTTCACTGACCTTGGTGTGTGCAGGGCTGTTTCCCTCACGGTCGCATACCTCTTTCCAGCTAAAATTGCTGGTTTTCTGCCTTTCTTGAATACATTATCCCAGAGGTGCTATCACTGTCACTGATGGCTCATCCTTGGCCAGCCGCGGGTCCATCTTGGAGCCGACTGGGATTTGCTCTGTCAGATATAGGGGAAGCTTCCAGCAGCTTCTCACAGAAGCCATCCCTGTAGCCCACCTGGTTCCAAAACCTTGTCATTCAAACCCTTTACACTCATACTGGACCTTTAATATGATGCACTGTAAAAGTGTCTATTTCTCATAAATGATTATGAAAGAGCCTAAGGTGACTAGCTCAAATACAGAAGTCTAGTGTGTATATATATGAAAAGTTAGGTGAGATTTCCAGTTCCATATGTTAAGTGGATCCTGCAAATGCAAAGCGAAAGAAATTGCTGGAAAAACCTGTCTCTAAGTACCAGACTATGAATAAGAAGAAGCCTGAGAGAAGACAAGATACAGCAGGCAAGAAGATTCTGAGAAATGGAACAGGCAATTTTGAAATTGTTAATGGAAAAAAAAAATCACCACAATTCAAAGATGGGACAGAAGATAAAATATTAAGTAAGAAAAATACAGTGGTTATAGGGTATTGTTAAAGGACCAAATGAGAAGGTTGAAGCCGGGGGAATGGAGAGGGTGCACAAGAGGATATAAATACATACAACTGGAAACGAATTTTTCCAGGGCAACAACAAGATGTGTATCCTTGAATGCATATGAATCTGTTTTGAGAAAAAAACAACCAAACTTTTGAATATGGACTGGTCTGTATTTTATTTTCTCTTTTTCCTTTCCTTGTCAAACAACATATGATCATATTTAGAGGCTGCTGCTCTTCATTTATCAATAACCACTGTACTGTGTTCTGTCAAAAATGGTACATTTCCCTTTGCTGAATTGAGATAAAGATTTTTACTGTGTCAGGAAGACAAACATGAACATTACCTTGACCACAAATTAACAGACTGAATGGAAAGTGATTTAATTGCATCAAAGAGGCAAGGGAAAAATTAATTCATTATAGCATAGCATTTTCTCAAAAAGAAAAAAAAAATAAACTTCATAAATCTGTTGCATTTCTAATGAATATTATATACTTGCTAAGAACATCTAACAATAGTCTTGTACATTTTTCCTATGTGTACTTCAAATAATATTCATAACAATATTAGTACTGAGTACCTTATTTACACATATTATAAAAACACATGTTTATTAATGAAGTACATAAACACATATTTATATAAACACTATAATAAAGTGACCTTCATAGATACATATGTATCTATGGTCTTCTGATATTATTTTTGAGGTAATTTACTTTAGTCATATTTTTGAATTTGTGTACCACAGGCTGAGAACTGTACTTTTGATTTTTTACAAGTTTTAATATTTTAAAAGCGTAAATTTCTGATCTTAATTTTTAATCATTTCTGCAGAAATATAGGGAATTTCTGCATTAGAGAGCAGGGTAGGAAGTAAAAACAACATGGCTTCAAAAATAGTAGTAATTTTTGTAGGCCCTCAGTACCTAAAGGGAGACTACTAAAAGAAAGCTAAAGGGAGACTTTCCACAAGGGAGTGTAGTGGTAGGACAATAGGGGATGGCATTAAGCTGAAGGAGGATAGGTTTAGATTAGATATTAGGAAGAAATTCTTTACTGTGAGGGTGGTGAGACACTGGAACAGGTTGTTCAGAGATGTTGTGGATGTCCCATCCCTGGAGGTGTTCAAGGCCAGGTTGGATGGGGGCCCTGAGCAACCTGATCTAGTGGAGGATGTCCCTGCTCATGGCAGGGGGGGTGGAACTAGATTATCTTTAAGATCTCTTCAAACTCAACCACCCTATGATTGTATGATTCATCTTCATTTAGCTGAGGTTATGGTAGATGCAGAGAAATACAACTACTTATAGAAACAACTCCGGTTTAGAAGATATGAAAAAAGTAATTAATAGAGTCAAACGTATCAAGGTTTTTTTCAACATTTAAAATCTAAAATAAGAAAATTACTTAGCTATATTCAGGATCTTATCTAGCCCTTCAAAAACAAGCAGAGAAAAAAAGAAAAAACAAGGTAAAAATCTTTATTTTCTGTGGTGGTGGTTGGCTGTAACAAAAATACTGGCTTTCTAGTGATTTCCCGTCTGTGAATTTTCATTGTCTAATAGTATGACTGTATTTGCTCTGAATTTGTGTGTGAATTCTGCAATGGGATTATTAATTTACATCTATACAGTTGCCTATTTTCAGGAAAATTTTAGCAGTGTTTTTCAAAATGTGTCACTACTGCTAAATTTGCTAAAAGCTCAGCTATAGATTCAAGAGGTGCCGGAGAGGGAAGAAGTCAAACTGAAATTCATAGTAATTGTATAGTCAATTCAGTACCAAGTTTCAACAGTGCAGTCTGGGGCTTCTCTTGCATTTTGCTATACAAGTAATCATATGTGCTGTGTTCTCCTAAGCATAATGTTTAATTTATATGACAATAATTTATGCTGTTGAATTATTTAACTTTCAGGTAGTCTATGCTGTAATGTAAGGAATATGTTTTTCTTTGATTCTGTTACACTGTCATCATGATGAAAACAGCACGTTATGCATTTTATTACTGTATAATTACGTTGTGTGCTTTCAGAATTGTCACTTGATGCAAATACCTTGGCAGGCAATTAATTGCATGATGTTCTTCAGCCAATTTGTATTTTCCTGTTGATTTTCTTTGCTCTTCCTTCACTGAAGGTGCTCGGACACATAAATGTTATTTTTGCGTTGTTGTCAGTATGACATTAAAACCCAATTCATTTTAGAAATAATCTTTTAAAATTGTTTTGATAGAAATTTAGTCTGCTGAACTCAGGTTTTTTCCTCATGTATCTCTAAATACCTTCCTTTACTGAGTAAAAATATTGCTTTAGTAAATCCTGTGTAATGCCATTGGTCCAGATGGAATTGCACATACCATTCCATCATCTTCATAAACAATGTGATCTATCGAGTATTGGATGAAAAGTGTTATAACTAAATATATATAAATATATCCACATGCATATATCAGGGTGTTGGGTCTTGAAAACATAACCTTGACAGTCATTCTCATATAATGGGCAGGACAGTAGTTAGTAGTTACTGGTGCTTATCTTACCTTACAAGTTTTTTACATGGATGTCTCCTATGAGCAGCTACAAACATCCATGTCCCTTTGGTGAATCACTCGCATACTTCTCAAAACCCCTTGTGTATTGTGTCTCTCTGCGGCAACACAACATCACAAAAATGCTTATGTACTACTGGTTATGCTGCTACATTGGTTACACTGTTTCAGTGCATTTATTTGGGGGGGTCAAGGTAAGCAAATATTAATTATATCTTGATTAATGCACTTAATTTATGGGCGTAATAGGTCTCAGCTCAAGCTACAGGAGTCAGAGTATGAAGCTGGTTACATTGAGATAAGATGTCCATACTGATTCCCTTTTGATATTTATTTCATCTAGGCACTTCAATAACGTGATTCCATTGTAATATGATATTTCATTTTCAACAGGCTTCCAATAAATATTTACAGCAAATAATATCAGGATACTGATTTTAATTGCCTTTATCAGGAGAGCAATTGACAGCAACAATATGTATTCAGCTTTTTCAATACCCTGAAAAGGTTTTAACTTAATAATATAGAGCGAACTTCACAAGAATCTATGAAACAAAATAGCTCCATGTCTTGTATTTTGAAGGTGTAGAAGGGTTGCAACTAGACGATGATTAAGACCCCGTCCAACTTAAACAATTGTTTGATTCCATATCCTGCTAGAGGATGATTAGGGAAATAAAGGATGAATATGACAATAAAGAGAAGCTTTTTCAGAATTCAGAATTCTGGTTACAGCAAGGTGGTCTACTACAAGGTCTGTCATCAGCTCTGTTTCATTTTGGGAAGTGTCTGTAACAGCTGTAGTCATACAGAGTGCTGTGACTACTATATCAATAAATGTATTGCAACATCCTTATTTGGAAACAGCACTAGAAAGATGTATGCTATTTATTATTTATGATTATCTCAGTTCTGCTATCATTGCTTTTTTCACAAGGTCATTATTACAAGTTTTGGCGTATGTTTAAGTCCTGGAAATTGAATCTTTGAAATTTTCAAGAGCTGATAGCAAGCTAATGAAAATAAAAGATGAACATTTGAACCATCATCAAATCACTTTCTAAATCTGAAGTAATAAAATAGACATCAATCTGAGATTTTAAGTTGACTATTAGACATGAATTGTGATTTTTCAGGAAAAAATCTATCATGAATTCTGGCACATATCTTTAATGCTCTGGATTTCTATCATAAACCAGAATGGCTCTGAAGATGCCATGACTACCTGTTGACTCCATGATGTGTGAAATAAGAAGTATGTATATTGTAGGCCTCAATGGCTCTAAAGGCAAGGCTTTTAAAAAGAACTGTTATGTATGACTTTTTTGATTAATGTTGAAGGGACAAAAAGCACAAATATAAAAAACGTGTACGTGTATGTGTATGCGTACGTGTATGTGTATGTATTCACTGTGCAATTTGTCATGAGGGGAAAGGAATACCGAAAAAGGTACCTGCCAGAGCTCAATCTTTTAAGTAGAAGATCAGAGGAAATAGATGTGTTGGGGTATAGCTTTTACCTTACTCACACTGATGTACACTGTGATCAACACTCCAGAGGGGACGCCAGTTACATCCAGGGAAGTCAATGCTCATTCCAGTCACTCTTGGTGCTGGTGTTCATGCACCAGCTTCAGCACACAGCAGTTCCACTGTGGGCACTTTGCTTCTGTGTGATTCTGTACGGCTGTATTAAAATATTTCCAGCAGACCTCTACTGACAAGGGTCTTTGTAGGAAATCAGATCAGTCCACAATGACCCACATTATGCACCTTTCCATTATTTTCTAATGTTGTTTTGACAATTGTTGATCTGTGGCTAGAGTCAATGCTTGTTACACTCGATTTGTGTTTACAGTATCCTGGCTTTCATGGCTTTCCACATCTGCACTGTACTCAGTTCTTGACCTAGGAGAGGGCACAATATTCCCAGAATCACAGAAACAGACAGTATCTGAGGCTGGAAGGCACCTCTGAATATAATCTAGTTCAAGTCCCCCCAACTCAAAGCAAGGCCACCTAGAGTGGAGTGATCAGAGCCATGTCCAGTTGAGTTTTGAGTATCTGCAGGATAGACACCCCACAGCCTCCCCAAACAACCTGTTTGAATGTTCAATCAGCCTTACAGTAGGAAAAATATATGTTTGAACTGTATTTCTTCTATTTCAATTTGTGCCAAATTTTCTAGTTCTTTTTCTTGGTACCATTGAGAAGAGCCTATCTCCATCTTCCCTGTCAAGTATTTATGAGCATTAATGATTCCCCTTGAACCTTCTCTACACCAGGCTGAACATGCACTCTCTCAGATTCCCTGGTATGTCTGCAGCTCCAGTCCCTGAATAATTTGTAACTCTTTGTGGGACTCTCTCTGTCCATGTTTCCCATACTGGGGAGCTATCATTGGACACAGTACTCCAGGTATGAGGGGACTGGTCTCTATGTGGACTTTATGCTGCTTCTTGCATTTCACCACCTTTCATGCATTTCACCGCCCAGCTCTTCAGTCACTTTTCAACACTCATCACAGACTCGTCATCTACCCCATACTTTATCAGTTTGTCTATGAGAGTGTTACTGGCTAAAGTGAAGGAGATATATTCAACTTCTACTTGAAAAACTTTGTTCATCACTCAAGCAGAACACTGAAACTCCTATTTCTAAATGCTTCTGTGGTGTAAAAATCCTTTCCTTCCAGTTCTGATTTTAGTTTTCCAAATTTGAACATCTCTGCAAACTTTTCAGAGAGGCAGACTTAATGTAAGTTTGATAAATTTTGGCAAATAAGGTAACAGAGCTGCCAAAGCAGTCATAAATTGGCTGAGAAAATGTCTTCAGAAGGGGTTTAAGTCCTGCTCCTCTCTTCTGGTGAAGCAGCAGTCACAGTTCACATTCAGGAGTGCTGAATTTTAAAGTCTCTGCATAATTAAGCAGTTACAGAAATCCTGACTCTGAAATCTTGAAAACATTTTGTCATCATTTAAGGCATTTTGTGCTGCAATAAAACACAAATTCCTGTAGAAATGTAACATTACAGGAGTAAAGTGATCACAAATATGCCACAGAAATGGTGCTTCTTGTTTTGCACAGTGCTTGGTAAGAATACACCCTGATGTTTAGTGGTTCTACAAAAATGAGCATATGGAATTGCTCATTTTAGGAAGAAATTTTGATGAACATTTGCATTTTTCTTCAGTTCATAAAAGTAAATTATTTTAAGCTGCATGCTCCTTGCAATCCAGTTGTCGTTAGGCCAGAGGGTTCAAAGTACTAGACAATGAAAGTTATGATAGCCTCTTATGCCTCTGAAATCCTATACTGAATGTAATATAGAAAATTAGTATGAGTTGCTTGCTTGATGGTTTAGACACTGAAGTGGTCTCATTCCAACATTTTCAAAGCTAAAATAAAAATGACTGAAGATGTATGCATTGCAATCTTTTTTCCATTGAATGGTGCAAATCTTAAAATCAGTACATCTGTTCTGAGGAAAAAAAAAATACAACTTTTAATCAGGTCAAGAGAGCTGAAAATAAAATAAAGGAACTATTCTTTTTTCCCCTGATCTTGCTCTAGGTGTTCTCCTAGATTATGTGCAGGGAAATTTAAAAAATAGTAAGTGAATTCAAACAATACAAGTTCTTCATTGTTTTTGTTTTTCAATTTGCTTGGCTGTTATTTTTCTTTTCTATCTCTAAGCCATCACAGAAATGATAGGAGAAGTTATTTTGGGACCATAGGAGATTATCAAATCCAACACAGCTCTCAAGTCTGACTTTAAAGGCAGTTATATTTTCTCTGGATCTTGTGCAGCTCACTTTTGAAACTTTCCAAGGCTGTAAGTTCCACAGCCTCTCCAGGCAAACATAAGCTCCCAGGAAATAACCTGCATCACCATGGTCTTCTTCACCAGCTACAGGGGATCTTCTGTACCTGTAGCCTACAGTACCTTCTCCTTCTTCACTGGTCTTGGTGGCTTCAGGTTTGCATCTTTCATTTTCCTTATGCCTCCCTCTCTCTGCGGCTGCACAGCATTTTTACCCTCTTCCTAAATATGTTACCACAGAGGCACCACCAATATTGCTGATTGCCTCCATTTTAGTCAGTGGTGGAGCTCCATCTTGGAGCATCCTGGAACTGGCTCCATGGGGGCAGCCCCTGACTTCCCACAAAGGCCAGTCCTCGTACCAAAACCTTGTCACACTAACCCAGTACAATCTTCATTTGTGCAAGCTTTGTTCTTGGTGGCTTTCACGTCCTGCCTGCTACATTCTTCTCCTGAGAAGGTCCTTCAAACTAAGAGGTGTCAACTGATCCCAAAGGAAGTGCTAACTCTTCCTCTCTGTGGGCAGTGTCTGTCAGATGACACTGGGTGCTCTGGTTAGGATTCTGCCTTCTTCCTGACTATACCGCCACGTGATTTTCACAAAACAGAAAAACAAACTTCTATCAACAGATAGACAAAACAAGTGCCACTTCGAATACTTAGTTACTCATTTGGAGTGTGTGTGGTGCTTAGTTGCCAGCTGGGTTAAAACACAACATTTTCATTATTTTATACATTAGCATAAACCTTTTGTTTTAATAGAACAGTGTCTCAATTACAGTAATTTAATTGTAATTCCTTTATGGTTCAGAGGCGAAACTGCAAAACCAGGTGTAAAAGTCAGCCATTGCCAAGCTCATACTTTGATGTAGTTTCTCTCCTGAGAAATAAAAAAAAACCAGAATCCACAAGATCCTCAGTAATTTCTAAAATCTCAAGTATTGTGCTATTTATCATCTTTCACATTTTCGTGCTTGGTTTAAAGACAAGACAAATTTTAAAGACAAAATTATATTTATAAACCATAGAAAAAAACATTCTTCCTTGTAGGTATGGAAAATAATTAGAAAGAATGGTTGCATTTTGAGTTGATGAATTGATATATTCACTTCCAGGTATTTTTTTTTCCTTTTCTTTGTTGAAGCAATCAATTAAAGTAATTTCTGCTTTCCTCTGTATTCCGTTTTTAATGAATTTACTCTTATGCCCTCTGCCCCTCAGCAACTCAAACAGTAAATATCAGGCCTGGGAACCATGAAATCTGAATGAATATCTTAACACTGCAGAGCTTCTACGCTTTATTGTTTCACAAAGCAGTAGGAAACAATTTGATCATCAAGAAATGTTTGTAATTTTTTCTGTTGTACTCATATTCATACAAGGCCTGTCCAAATATTTTAATTTAAATTACCTTGGTTTGTAAGCAATAAAAGCACTAATCCCTTCCCAAAGTTCATTTTAATGTGAGAAAAAGCAGTAATTTATTCTTTTGCTGGAAGACAGCAGTGAAGGCACCGTTGACTGATATATAGACTGGTTATTTTTGTTAAAAAACCTTGTGAGTAACCCATCAATTTCAAGTCCTGGTCTACCACAACAGAAAATTAAAAAAAAAAAAATCATCTATGTACATTTTTAACTAAACATACAGGTGAGACTTCAGGAGGCTGCATCCTTTGGATCCATATAGGCACAGGCTGTGTGGGTGTTGTAGTATTTTCCCCTGGCATTGGTAATTTTTGTGGTTCTGTCTCAAAGGTGGCAGGTGGGAAGGCAATTTATTCCATTTAACTTATGCTCAAGCACCATTTAAGATCCTCACCTCTTTAGCTACAGATGCATTATTTGATTTCTTTTTGGTTTGGTTTTTTTTTTGCTGGCTGTCAAATCTGTATAAATTTTACTGGTATACTGAGCATAAAAGTGCAAAGTGAGAGATTTGAGGGTGTGAATTATGTCAATTTATAGTCGTCACTGGGTTTATTTGGATTTTAAAATCTGTGAGTTTTACAAATCGATATAGAAAATAAGACTTCCATTTGTCCTCAAGAACTCTTTTATGTCCCTCTACTCAAAAGATGGATGAACTTTATGTAAGTCAAAGATGAAAAATCTTCTGCAAAGCTATCCTGAAAGATTTTCAGTTGATGGATGCTTTGAAATCTTTATATTTCAATTTCTGAAATCTTTAAGGTTATTCTTGTGAATAAATAATGAGGAAAGGCTGCAATTTTTTTATTACTACAGATTTGCAGAAAAAGTCAACATATAAATGTTTTCAGATATTATATCTTTATATACCTATCTTACATTATATTTGGAGTTTTTAGAATGTATCAGAATATTATATAAAGTAAATATAATATGCATTATGCTACAAACATTGTTGTCTATACTGTATAGACCCATTCTTTTATTCTCTGACTCTGAACATTATATTATTGAGACTAAATTGAAGAGCTAGTTTTTATTTAGCAGGACAAGATCTTGCTCACCTAATGAGAAGATCTTTAAACTGGGTTTTTGTAGTTGGTTACCAAAGCTTGAATGTTTATTGAGGAACAGAGGATCAGGCAGCATACACACAGAACAGAGTGATAAGGGATTTTCTTGCCCTCCTTTTGATGAAGTGGGGTGACCAAAAACAGCCCTCAACTGTCTGTACACAAGCAACTGTGGCATGGGAAGCCCAAGAGTTGCAACTTCACATGCAATCACAGATCAATGACATTATTACAATCACAGAGCCGTAGCAAAACAGTTGGCACTGCCGGAGTCCTGTGATAGACATGTACAGACTCTCCAAGAAAGGTGAGCAGGAAACAAAAGGACTAAATGTTGTTTGTGCAAAGGAGGAAGCAGGGGGAACGGGCATTGTCTATGGAGCTTCCTAAAGGTATTTTTATGCATATGGAATCTATTACTGTGCTCATTTGTGAGTTTCATAATCAGACTATAATACTACAGATTTTAAAACTGAGTTTAACTTTTTAAGGTGCTTTTCACTTTAGCCTGTATAGTTTCTATTCTGCTGCTTGTCTGTCGCACAGCCAATGAAGAAACAGAATAAGAAACTACATCAAAGCTGGAGTGTTTTTATGAAAGCAATACAGAATGTGCAGAAAATTTAACTGTTTAGTTCACTATAAATATCTAGCTAGATAAGATGATGTGATACATTGTGTACCAGATTAAAGCTTGATCTATTATGCAATCTCATTGAATTCTCAATGAAATCCACGAATTTGCATGTCCTATAAAACACTGATGACATTGCCTATCTTTAATCATCCATTCTATTGAAATTTACGGTTCAAAATTTATGTAACATTATTGTGAATATCTCTGAAACCTACAACAATAAGCAGAAAATTAAATAAGACAAAACTAGAGAAATATATTTTCAAAATTTATTATAATAAATGAACAGTGAAAAGCAAACCAGGAAGAAAATAAAAGATAAAATTTTATGAAATCAGATTTCACCAGAGGTGATTTGAACATGTGCACATTTCTCATTATTTTTTTAATGGGCATTTAGTCATAAGATTGTAAAGGAAAAAAAAAAAGAGAGAGAAAAGCTGCAGGTATCTATGAACATAAATAGAAACCATCTATGCCCACAAAAAGAAAAAAAAAGAACAACCCCCCAAACATTACTTTCATAATCATCACTCATCATAATATCAGTGATACTCCCTCTGCACAAGAGCCCTTATGCATATTCAAACAGGGATCTTAATTTGAATTCATAATACCTTGAAAAGCTTTTTTATGCCAAGTCCCCTCTTGCGTATCACTTTGAAAAATCTTCCCCTTTCAGCATATGGTTAAGATCAGAGAAATATGTTAGGAAAAATGACATCTTGGCAGTAAGTGTATTTTTTGCATTTATGCCTTCATATCACATTTGCAAGATTGTTATTGGATAGAATTTCCCAGTATATGACCAAATCAATTTAATTTGAAAGTATGGAGTATGAATTTTAAAAGTAGATTTAAAAAAAAAAATCAATATTAGCTATGTATTTGTAATTGAACAATGTCAGATTCTATCAAGTCTTAACTGAAGTGTTGTCTTCTTATAATTCCTGTGCATGTTTTCCTTCATATTTGATAACTGGAAACTAAAAGGATGGGGATGCACACAATTCTTTCAAGGCATTTAGGTGCTTAACCACTGATTAGCTACTGCATTTTGACTGCAGTGACTGTAGTGTGTATTGGGTCTGGGAACATGCAGCATATACACATACAACCTAAACTACATCCTTCAACCCTCTTGATAACCAACAAACAGATAAATACATTCTCATTAACTATCTCCCATCCTTTCACAGACAGATACTATTTTCCCATTTCATGGACTTCATCCACCCCTCCAGATGTTCAAGAATAGACCATGATTTGGGATCCATTCATCAGGATAGGTGCTTAGGACAGGAGAAGCAGCACACTTGATCATTGGGCACCAACACTGGCCACACCCAGGTCACTACCACACTGTCCTTGTTCCTCTCAAAATTCACTCTTCATTGGTTCATGTCATTCCTGATATTTTGCTCCCTGAAGCATAAAACTTACACCACAAATTGTTTTTCCCCCAAGGTTAAACGCCCTTGAGGCACACACTGGGTTTCCCCATCCTACCGCTTTAGGCACCAAGTATAACGTGGTCCTTGAGCAAAGACAATCCCATGAACGGGCTTGCCTTTTCCCGTGGGGAAAGGGGGTTAGACCCTTAAATGTCTTTGAGGACTCCCACCTTGGTGGTTTGTTGGAGGTAATTCAGAAAGTTACAGAAAGGCAGGGAAAGAGATTATCGAAGATCTGTACGAAAATCACAGCAAAGCTTATCCTTCCTCTCTTTCTTCCTTGTTCGTATCTCCTTATTTGGCTTGTTGCACATTGATGAAGATTAGCCACTGTTACTCTTCCTAAATGTTCTCACACCAGTTATTCTTGTATTTGCAACATTTCATAGCTGACATCAAAGAAATTATGCTGCTTCAATTGTGATAGAAATACGGGTGCTAAAAGCAGGTTGCACAAGATACAATTACTACATTTTCTTTTATTTTTCAGGGTCTTGTGCACTACGAAGTTAGTGGTAGAACTCCTGTCAGCAGTGTTTGCCAATTTACTTGAAGATCAAATCTTTTTTTACACTGTCTTCACAACTTAAGGGACCAAACATTTGCATGGGCATAATGTTTTTCAGTCTTCTCCCAGATGAGAGCTTTTACCTATGGGGATCTGACTGCAAGACCTGAACCAAGCAAATGATATTGTAGGCAGAGGAAAATAAGAACACAGTACAGTAATTCTATTACTTATTGTTCTAATGCTTGCAATACGCTAAGATGATATCCAATGTGCTTTTGGTCGTATTTGCAACATTTAAATGTAGGTAATATTAATTGTATTAGTAGCAAATTCGCTACATGAATCAGAATAAAAACCGTGATTATTTGTTTGGGCCATTTTGCTGATGGTAGCAAAATCACACTTTGGCAAAAATCTCTTAACAGCTGCGGCTCAGAATAAAGGGCACACTCATTGACATTGTGTTTTTAAACACTGCCACACTAATTTTTTTAAGGTTTTGGTAGACTATAGCAACATTTTTAGTAAACGGTTTGTTATATTTCTAGGAACTAAGATATGTTTCTCTGTAATTCATTCTTGAAAAGAAAAAATATGAGTTCTGCAATACAGTAGGACAGTTTGCTACTGTAAACTAGTAATTTAAAATTATTTTTCTGAGTGTCCTTAATGCATGAACATTTTTTATTTATTTATTTATT
>VZTA01012986.1:0-11727 GCA_013398855.1 Mohoua ochrocephala
CCTGGCTCCATGCTCTGACACCCTCCCTCCAGACACTTACAGACACCGATGGAGGTCCCCTTGCAGTCATACCTTCTTGAGGCTGAACGAGCCCAGCTCTCTCAGCCTTTCCTCATAAGAGAGATGGTCCAATTCTTTAGTTATCTTTGTTGTTCTCCACTGGACCTGCTCCAGGAGCTCCATGTCTCTCTCGTCCTCAGGAGCCCGTAACTGGGCACAGCCAGTGCAGCTCGGGCCTGTGTCTGGCTACGCACTGAGGCGGGGGAGCCCTCAGCAGTGGCTGCCTACAGAGAATGGTGGCCCGGCAGCAGTGAAGCCTTGAGCCCTCTGTCCAGCCACAGCTACAGGATGAGTATCCACCTGACCCTGCAGCTGACCAAGGACTGCCCCATGCATTGTGCGCTGCATTGCCTCGCTTGCAAAGGTGCGCAAGGCTTTCCCTGGTTTCCTGCTTCTTTTAGTTGTTTTGGTTGGTTGGTTGGTTTGGTTTTCATTAAAACAGAAAGGACAGTTCACAGAAGTGACAGTGGTGCCACGCAGGGGAGCAGCAGAGTGCCACAGGGCAGCACACCAGGTGCCTCACAGGCATGAGGTCACAGCACTGGTGGTTCTTGCAGGGTTTCCCCCTCCACTGCATTACATCGTTGGCATTTCACACCTGTAGCGCTGCCCGGACTGGAGCTCAGTTAGGCTGGGGTGCAGAGCAATAGTGCCAGGAGGTGCTAGTGAACAGTGGCTTCCAGGGAACTCATGCCAAGGAGAGCACCTTCAAGGATGAGGCCCAGGCTGTGACAAGGACCGTCACTCATGTGGCACTTCACACCGTTCTCCTGGGGAGAGGTCACCTCTGCCTGCTCTCACACTGCCTTTGAATGATGGCACAGACCTGTTTGGTGGTCATTTCCCCTATCTTTATCATACTGCTTTCCAATGTACTACACCCTTTTTGGAGATATCCTAAAAGATACTTATTTTTTGCTGCTTCGTGATGTAACCTGGAAACAAAATATGTAATGACATGATCTAGAGAAATGGCAGTTTCAATAAATCCAGTGATGCACATAAACACTGAACACTGCTGCTTTCTACCCTGCCCTTGTTGCTAAATGAAAACTAACAGGATTTGCAATACCCTTTGGAATTAAAAAGTCTGAAAAAGTGGTGAACTGAAAGGTGATGACTGTGTTCTCTGCACACCCCAGGTGCTTTAGGAAATTTCCATACTCAGGCTTAGTGAGTTTTCTCATTTGCTTCACTGCATCCTCAGTACAGACAAGATTATTCATGACAATTTATGATTTACAACGCCAGATTATGCTATGGCCCAGTAACATGGTTCTAGGCTGAGAGATTTGGTTTATTCTGTTTTGTTCAGTTTTTCTTCCTTTCTGCTTTTGTCTCACTGTTGTATGTTACCTCTCTCTTCACAAGCAGACAAACATACCTACAGATTAGGTTCTCAAAAGCAGATTTTACATTAGAAACTACGATGACAAATTCCAGCATAAATCTTTTCTTAAAAATACCAGTGCATAATTTGTCCAGTGAAAGGCTTGCAACACAAATAACAAAACACAAATAAAAAAAAAAATCAAATGTGATCTCCCAATATGTAATGGAATTGGAAACTGCCCTTTGAAAATGTCATACTCATAATCTATATGATGTCAAGGTAGTATTGTGAATATAATTAAGAAAATATGGTTTTAAAGGAAGACGAGCTCGCCATTGAGTGTAGATCTCCATTTCTCCTTTGAAATTCTTATGTAGGTCTTGAAATTGTATATGGAGAAGGCAATCAAGGAATCAAATATGGACTTTCATCTTTTATTTTCATTTCATGGATAATATCATCAGTGCTAAAGTACTGGGGGCCACCACTCCTGAAAGACTCACCTAAGCAGCTTTATGCAGGGCCAGTTGCTCTCCAGCAACATAGTTTGCTACGTATCAATTGTACTATGCCTACATTATTGATCTGGAGCATTGTGCACAGTTTGAGAAACAGGAGCTACACATAATTTATTTCTTTTGGTTCTATGCTTACATGAGGATTGGAACTGTGGAAAAATTTCTTTTTTTTTTCTTAATGGTCTTTTTTCTTTTATTCTTTGGGCAATATTTGAACATTAAACCACCCCCAGTTAAGAAAAAGACTTGACTATTTTGATTTTGGTGACAGTCATACTCTGTTGATCAAAACAGTTTTTAAGATTCCGTCAATTCAAAATGCAGAAGTAATTTTCTCCTTTAGATCAGAAAGATTTCCCATATTTGAAAGGCCGACAGCCCTTTTATCATCTGCTCTGAGCACAGCATTTGGGAGGGTATTGTGCGATACGAATTAAGCTGGAATTATAGTGCTTGCATGTTTTGACATGATTGTAACATCAGGGTCAAATACGTCATCAAACACAGTGCCCTTTATTGCTCCGTTAGTCTGGAATGACTGAGTTAAGATAATTGGATCTAATTTCCAATCAGATTATTCAGCATAAATTCAGTTTGACTTTACGTCAAGAAGGCTGGTGTTTAACCTAGTATCTTGCAATTCAGGCTAGTTCATTTTGCCAGCTCACAAAAGAGGAAAATCCTGTGTTCACCGAGCATAAATTACACTTGTAAACCTTGTTTTAAGCAGCAAAAGTAAAAATGCAATTCCTTGTCCATAAGGACTATGGGTTGGATTTGTTTTCTAATTTAGTAGCAGAAGCAAGTTAAGTCATAGCAGGTTAGCATTCTTGCTTAACCTAAAATTACAGATATGAATGTTTTGTGTGCTAAGGCCACCATCAGCTATTTAGAGTAAGAGAACTAGAACACTATCTTCAGAAGACCATTCAGTTTTGATTAAAAATAAGCGGTGATGAAGTAATAGGTAAATTGTTCCCATTGTCACCTTCCTTATTAAAATGTGACTTACATGTGGTATTAATTTCTTAGCTTCCATTTCCTGTCCATCAAATCCTCTTACATCATTGACCGGTAAATTGAAAATCCCTTTGTTAAAAGGTTTCTAGTCCACCGTAGGTATTAATACATCGTGATCAAGACCCTTCTTACATTCATCTTCAAGCTCGAGTTTTACAAACTGTTGATTCTCCAGCCCTTTCATCCTCCTACTAACCATTCTGATGATTTCAAGTTTCCTAGTAACTTTCCTGCATTGTTGAACCAAAAGAAGTAGTATTGCAGCACCTACACCATCGACAGATACAAAGGTAAAGTCATTGCTATTCTGCAGGGAGGCAGAGATGTTTATTTGCTTTAACATAAGCATGTTGCCACAGCTTTGAAGTGACAGTTCTGTCGAGCTGTCTTGGGAATCTGGTTCTGTCACTGCAGCATGTTCCAGCCACCCACTTAGTGTCCCACAGCTTCTCTGACAGACCAGCTTGCAATGAAATTTGGACTCAGCCGGAAACCCTGTGAGGAAGAAGAATCAGATTTTACATTCTGAGTTTCCAGGACCTATTATGTCAGCCTTTCTTTAGTGACACATGTGGGTTTGGAAAAATCTTGTTTCCCTGCACAGAAGGTGGTGTTGGATCACTGAGCCTTCCTGCCATAATGGAGCTCGATCTTCACTCCTCCCTCAGGCACAGATCGATCATCTCTTCAACCATATATCCATCAGTTACCTCACTCCTGTAGCCACAGTGTTGTAATTAGAAGCTCTTATTAAATCAGTTTCCTGCTCTGTCTCCAAGGTGGGTTTTTTGGTCACTACTACTGACAGTCCAGTTCCCGTCCCTTAATTGTGGCCTGGCTCTCATTCTGTGCACTGCAAGCTTGAAAATGTTTGCCTTGCAGACTTGGTAGGCATTCAGTATTGCTCTGAGTCAACAGGCATTCTTCCTCATTATCTGTTGCCATCCTAGTCTTAAAAATGAAAGTAGGAACAATATTTTAAGACCTCAGTGCAAGAATCCATCCTTATAGACATACAGGGCAGCCTTGTGTAGCCTCATATTCAGTTCAACACAAGCAGCTGCTCACTCTGAAAACTCTCCTATACAGGCACACTTCATGCTGTCAAGGAAGTTTGCATTTCTTCTTCCTGGACTTGATTTCCTCACTTTATCATAACTCCACAATACAGCATCTGGCCATGGATAGCACAGTGTGTTGCGGGCTACTTTAAGAAAACCGCACAGGAAGTCTAATGAGCTTATATCCCTTAATGTCTGTTCTCTCAGCTGACTCCTTGTAAAAATCCTTCCCAGACATCACCTGGGGGACATTTAGGGCTCATTTAGCCAAACACATCCATCTCTTTCCTACGGTATGAGGACAGAAAATGCCTGGTTGACACCCCTGACATACCCAAGAATTGGGCATCTTCGCCTTCATCCTGTAATTAAAGCAGAATGATTAAACCCTGGTCACTTACTTCAGAACAGGAAGTGGAAGAAGCCACCAACAGATGCTAGATTGATAGGGCACAGAGGGACTCTTGTTTGCATCAGCACTGTACTTAACCATTTTGTTTTGATAAGCTTAAGCAGTGCCTTTCCTTCTTTCCCTGTTTAGCAGTACTCATTTTCTGTGCCCCTTCTCTTTCTTACCCTATTATTTTGTAAAGGAAGCTATAATCACAACCAAGAATTACACAGAGAAAATGAACTGATTATTGCTTGTTGAAAAACAAAACAACCAGCCCTTGTTCAGAGATGCCCTCCCTTGAAGCCAAGTCAGGCTCCATGTCACCTTCTTCCCTGTAGATACTCTACCCCCCTTTCCATGCAGGCTGAGCATTCCCTTTGTTATAAAGGAAGGCCAGGGATTGATGTTGCCCTGGAGAGGGGAGCAATCAGCACACCTGACTGTAATTTCAGGACAGAATGCTTTCTCTTCATTTGCCCCAAGCCTGTAAAGTGTCAGTCAATCTTAAACTAGGAAGAATTTGTTAAACTGATAATAGGATATCCAGAAGCCAGTCCAAAAACAAGCCACTTACTCTTCCTTTATCTATTAAATAGCTCACTTTTTACAGTCTGACAGCTTCTGACAAACCCTAATCACTCACTTGCTTGTTTGCTACTTCTTTCTGCTCTTTAGCCCCTCTAGTATCTGCCAGTTATCACTACCAGCTATCTTATCTCCATAAAACACTAGCAAAGAAATCACCTCCTTCGTCATCCTAACTTTATGCAACTGAATCACCACCCTGGTTCTTCTTCTCTAATCACATCAAGATTAAACTCTTTTTTTCCTTCCAGACCTTGAGTACCTCCATACTCATTCACATTTCTTACCCAGGTTCATTTAGCATCCCATGTCATCTATTTTGGCAGTGATGTCAGCCTGTTTACTTCTTACATAATAGTTTTCCAATCCTTTCATATGCTATCTCTCCTGCACACAGTCCTCAGAGTGTTTGTGTTCAGGCTACTCATATTACATCAGTAATCACTTAAACGCCACAGATCGAACACAGTCATTTTGATTCAGTCATTTCAATCAATATTCCCGTAGCTGACGAATCATATGACCTGGTGATGTTTTATCTTGGCTTACTATCTGCTTGTCAATGCTGTCAGAAGGCTTTGGTCAGGAAAAAAAAAAAGAGGATATACGTGATAAGAGCTGGTAGTTCCAGGCAGAGGGACAAGCATGATTACCACCAAGGACTGATGAATGCAGGAGGCATGGTTTCATAAGCTCTCTGCCTTTCCATCTGAGCACAGCTGACTACAAGGAGACTTTGCCAGGACCTGTGTGTATTTATGCCAGGCTGGCTTTCTACATTTGTGCAGTTTATTTAAATAAGAATTACATTTCAGAGACTTGTTTCCCACATTTTATATATACTACAGTAATATTAATAATAGGCAATAGATAGAGATGATGTATCTTCTTCAAAGGCAGCCCTGTTCCAATTGAGAAATCTGTGAAGAAATTCTCTGGTGGCGAAAGGGGTGAAGTAAATTTGAAATCAGTGGAGCTGAAATAATTTACAGCAGCAGAGAACAGAGTCACTACTTTCAGTTTTGAGAATATTGAGAAAAAGGTCTTTTAGAAATACATGTATATCCAGCCTCTGTTTAAACCATTGCCGATTTCATTCTATGAGCCTAATAATAAAAGCCAAGACCCACTAACTCCTGAATGGTTAAATATTTCCTTATGACTTGACTGGACAGCATGTAAGCATAATCTCTTCATAATCATGAATCGCTGTTATTATCTGAAGTACAGATGTTCCAGGGAGATTCTCATTTCACTCTGCACCAAATATTTCATGAAGCAGTCTACCTGTGAACATATTTTGTGCTTACTCAAGCACTTGAAGTGGAAGCTAACCCTTGGAATTAGTGAAAGCTGAGCTGACAAACTAGATCTGAGCAGAAGTGACTCTTCTTGCCACTTGGAATAAACTTTTTTTCCTCCAGTGTATGAATGGAAACCTGAAAGTTCTCGTAAGAGTTTTTTAAAACGCTTAAATGTTGAACAAGAAATAATGTAAGCAGTATTAATACAAGTGCAGTCTACAATTCTTTTTATTTCTTAAGTATAAATAAGAGACACTTAAATTTTATTTGTAAATTTAACATGTGGAGAAAAACAATAGGTGATTAAGGAGAAGTACTGTACACAGATTCCATGTGTTGCCAGAAAATATTTTAGCTTGATCAGATGAGCAAAATCTGCTATGGTCTTAATTCATAACAGTAGTTCTGGATAACCCAAACTAACTGGTATGAGTAAAGACTAAATGTATTTAGTAGGAAGGACTGTAGAAAATGAACATTCAGTGTAGTCTCACTAAGACCATTCTGGTTTTAAGCCAGAGTCATGACAGGCCATGATGATATTCCTTTGCACGTAATCCCCAGTAATTTCAGTGAATATAATGTTAAAAATAATCTGATGGACTGACCAGTGAAATATTCCAGACTTTATTATTTTGTCTATAGATTTGAACTCCCATGACTATAATATAATGTTCAAGGGCCGCCTATATTCCAAGCATCCCAACAATAAGGAAGTCAGGCGAAAACACAGGAGGCTTGTCTGGATGAGCTGCAGGTTCTGAGGGAACGGGCAGGGGAAGTGGCTAAGCCACGATGTCATATTTGAGAAGTAAGCCATGGCAGTCCGGTGAAGTTGTCAATAACTGGCGAAGGGGAAGCATAACCACTGATTTTAGGGAAGCAATCAAGAACACCGGGGGAACTGCAGGCTGATCAGTCACACCCCTGCGCCCGGCAACGTCATGGGTCACAATCTGGTTGGCTCACGGGGCATGTGAGACACTAATTGTATAGAACTGCCATGTGAATTTCTCCTCTGGATTAAGCAGTCTCATCTGCCAAGCTTCATTCCTAGCTACTTTTTTTCTGCCTTCTGCATCGTAAAAATACACAGTGAATTTCTCCAAATCAGGAAACTGCCCCAGTGTAGTGACATGCAGTTCACCAGTCTAGTTCACTGCATGAAAACCCACATGGTAGCAGGAAGGTGAAGTAGGAGTGGCAACAACTTTTCTATCAAGACTGCATACTAATTCCACTTCAAAAACTACCCCATAATTTTCCTTTGCCATGATTTTGACTTCTCCAGCCCTTAAAAACAGCTCTAGAGAATTTCCCCAGCAAAAGAAAATTAGAATGTCACCACACAAACTTGCTGGCCTCCCATTCAAATATGCCAAAAATATGAAATATATCTGTTTCTTAGTTATGCAGGTCAACTGCGTATTTATACTTCCTCTTAGCACACACAAACCACACAGATTACTGATCAAGTCATGAAGCAAGTACACAAACATGTAAATAAAAATATTACAAAAAGCATCAAGCTACTGCAACAACCCACCCTGCCTCCCCAACAATTACAATAGCAGTATAGCCACCACAACCTTTGTGCAAGGCAGATTGGTAGGAAAGGGAATAAGTTACAATAACGTAGCAGTGAGAGCTGGGAGGGGAAAGTTTTACGAGGTCCAGGAGTATTTAATTGTGGGCCCTGAAATCAGAGAACTAAGGCACTGCTCTGGTGTGGTGAAAGGTTCTGAACATGCATGTGTCATGCTCAGGAGAGCACATTCCGGTTTCCTATAACTTCTTTAGTTGCTGCAGGCTATGTGATGCTCACTGTAGCCAACATCTGCCCAACAGCACAACCATAGGGAAGCCACAAATGAATTTCAAATTTGAATAAACATTTGCAGTAAATGCCACAGAACACTGGTGAGTTTGAAGTCAGCTGACACATCTGAACTTTCTGGTTGGTCCAATAGTTGAGTTCAATAAAAAACGTGGACAGCGGTCCAAGGCTAGTACAAGAACAGGACAGATACATAACAAAATCTGCCTTCCTCCTCTAGTTTCCTCCACCCATTCCTGATCTTGTTTCTCTGATCTCTAGTCAGGACAGAACTTTGTTTTTCTGAATATAGGTGGAGTCAAATGACTTTTGAGGAGGGGAGGAGGGGATTCTTATAAAATCCGATGCTTACGCATCCTGAAGGAGACAGATTGGTTTGTTCCGATAGCCAGATGGTAGTTCAGGTGAGAAAGATGACCTGGTGGTTTGCAGCCCAGCTCAAGAACTTACATACAACTGGAAGGTGAAGGAAGAGCTTCATATCCCATACAAGCCTTGGCCACCTGAATAAGGTAATTTCTTGATTAAGTACTTGATTTTTGTTACTTCTAACTGATTTCTCAAAGCATTCAGCCCCTCTTTTACATCCTAATATGCTTTGTCAATAACCTGTTATAGATCATACTCATTAGACTGACTCCTTCTAAAATGATGTTCTGAAGTTAGAAAGGAAAATTTAACGAAGAGTTCCTCCTGAATTTGTGTCTGAGGAGCAGTAATTAGTACGACTCTGTTGTAGTTGACGCTCTAGTGACAGGTGAGCATCAGCAGAGCCAGTCTGAGTGTTAGATGAAAATCATAGGGTCTCTGAATGTGACACAGTGCCTGTTCCTTGCCTGTATACCACAGGTGTGGAGGAAGTTTCAGAATAAATTACAATTGATTTCCTTGTTTCTTTCCATCTTACTTCTAATACAACCAATAAAACAAGACTATATTATTTAATCTGTTGTAATTAATTAAAGATGTATTTTGTATTTAGTTTTATACAGTTCCTGTTTCAAGGTATCAGCCGTTAGTAAAAGTAGTTTTGTGTCTGTGTATATTAAGTATGTTTTTCTTCCTTTTCTCTTTTTGTGGTAAGTCCAAATCCAAGGTAAAGTACAATACTTGTACTGGAAACCCAAACCAAACACGCATTACCAAGTCACATTTCTTTATCTAATTGGAGAAAAACTCAATACTTGCCTTTTTTTTGTCTTCTTGGGGAACCTATATCTGTAAAGTATCACCAGCTCACAAGAAGCCCACTCAGCCTCCATTCAGAGAGAGTGAATACACTTATTTGGGGAGTGCTATGTATGAGTTGCATTAAAACAAGAAGGTTAGGGTTCATAGTAACAACAGTCTTTTCTTGATTCCACCACCAAGTTGTTTTGCAATGTGCAGCAAATGTATTCAACTCATTTGCTCTTTTGTAAAAAGTAAATTGGAACACGGAGCACAAGATAACCAAGTAAAACAAGTATCCATCTTCATAAGTTTATGTGGCACCCTAAAATGCAAGCAGTGAGATAAGCATCTTATAATTTATTTTTATTATTGTCTGATAAGCTTTTTGAATCATTGACATGAATTAAAGCAGAAATAGCTTGGAGAACTTGTAGAGCATGGAGAGAGGAACAGCCTCGGTGCCTCAGAATGTGCCTTTGTAGCTATGCAGGTGCAAAGATAAAGGCTGCACTCTTGCCCGCGTGTTCTTGCGGGCAAATTTCGCCTTGAGCATAATGACACTACTAACAGAGCTGCCTGCTCTTGCTGATACACACACCAAGCACAGACTTTCCTGATTTAAGCTCCTGTCTCACAGGACATCTGTTCCAGCTGCCAGGAGAAATCTTGGAGGTAGGAGTCAGTGGGATGCTAGACAGAATGCTTATGCTTCCAGGCACAGCTTTACATTTTTGAGGGATCTTGTGTATGGCCAGGCACAACAGAAGGAGCAGTTTGCCTACAGGTCCTTACTCCTTTTTATTTAGACGGTTAGCTGCAGGGACAAAATGAGTAAGCGAAGATATTAATACCTTACTGTTTACCATTACTCAATAGCTAAGAGCAAAAGGAGATCCTATGTAGGCTTTTTTCAGCTTAGGGTGTTTGCAATTACATCATCTTATAATAAACTTTCTCTTGCAAGTGAAGGAGGAAGAAAGCAAAGCACAGTGTCAGAAACATGTTCCCTTATTGTAATATCTATGTTTTCTTCTACCCTCTTCAGGCATTCCGGTAATTCCCTATAGTATGTAGCTGCACTGCTTTCAAATCTGTAGGGCTGCTGGAAAATAACAACCTCATTAATTAATCATGCAGCTGAAATAGTAATTTCATTTTGGAGTTACATGTAACATTAAAAGGAACTGAAGGTTGAATTCTGAGCTGTGACATAAAAGATGTATTTGTCGTAAGGAAACATGCTATTCATTTAAGTTTTGTGAGCAGTAAGGCCCAATTTATACTCCTCCTAGGACAGAGTTTGCCTAATGAAAGTGAAGGGTGCTGGGTGGTGTCAGGAAGTAGATTTTATCATGCCTGTTTTAGTTTGGGTGCTGCCCGGTAAGTTTCTTCTGACTTGTGGCGCAAATCATAATCCCTTGCCCAGGCATGTCCATGCAGAATGCAGAAATATCATTATCACTCTGCCTAGGCAGGCTCATTTAGCTTGACTGTTGCATCCTTTTTATGTTCTTCTGGACCGCAAACAAAATTATGACCATGCTGCTTGAATTGTCAGAAGACATGGATACAGCTTGATATAATTTCTATATTTTCATATAGTAACCGAGCACTAATACAAGAATTAATGCTTCCAACTTTACAAAATTTATGACCTTTGAAAGTATTAGCTGCATTTGACAACCGAGAAAACAGGCACAGGAAGATCAAACAACTTGCTTAAGGTCACTCAGAAACTGTGGAAATGAAAACCTATATGATTCTTTCATATAGACCTCAACACAAGGCAGTCTCTCCCTCTCTTGTGGCTGTTCTAAGATTTTTTAGGATGTGCAAATGTGTCCAGTGTCACATCAGTCCAGACCCATGGCAGTAGAATGATCTTGCGTCTGATCCCTACAAGGCTCTGATGGCTTCTTTTCCCCACACTGCTGCAGTGACTCAGATCCTCCTGAGATCATGTACTTCAGTGGAGCAAATCACAGGACTAGTGACTGCTCCTTTGATAATTTCAAGTGGTATGGATTCCCTTGTGCAGCTCATTTTCCCCAGCTGCACAGAGGGAAGAATAATTTTAAGTATAGTACATCTTCAGCTATCTCAAGTTCCCATTCTCCTCCTGAGACAGGTCTTTTTTGGTCTTCTGCGTCTTGTACAATATGCCTGCTCAGAATTTAGTGTCCGTGAAGAAACCAGAAAAATATATGAATGTGTCTCTCCCTCCAGCCAGATCCTGTGTCCTTCATGCACTGCATGATTACTGCAAGTTTGTCACAAAACTTTTAAGCGGAAATATGCTTTTTCAATTTTGTGTTTAACAAGATGTTCTTGCCTATGGACATACCTTCACAAGGATGGATGTGCACCATTGTGGCAGAAATGTTTGGTGGTGCAGGAACGATTAATATTTATAAATGCTAAGATTTTGAGGACCCTAAAATT